>CAUYRH010155670.1:0-12201 GCA_963574655.1 Perodicticus potto | reverse complement strand
CCAGCATATGGGGCCAGCACCCTACTCACTGAGCCATAGACGCCACCCATGAGATATTAGTCTTCTGCCTATGGACTTGGATTTAGACTAGAGGTGACACCAAAAGCGCTCCTAGTTCTCAGGCCTTCAAACTTGGAATGCAACTAGACCAACAGCTCTCTGGGTCTCCAGCTTGCCAACTGCAGGTCTTGGGACTTTAATTCATTATAATCTCTCTCTCATACACATATATACTACACAATAGTCCCCTTTTACCCACAGAAGATACATTCGAAGACTCCCAATGGATGCCTAAAACCACGGAAACTATTGAACGCTGTATGTACTATGATAAAGGTTTAATTTATAAATTAGGCATGGTACTCTTATACTCCAGAGCCAATAGTAAGTTAAACAGAGTTCCTTGGATACAAGTACTGCAATGCTGCAACAGACGATATGAACACTGACATGGCTACTACCTGGCCAGTGGGAGATAGCCCAGGCAGCATGGGCACGCTGGACAGAGGGATGATTCATGACGCACAAGATTTCATCACGCTGTTTAGAACAGTGTACAATTTAAAACTGATAAATCGTTTCTTTAGTGAATGTTTCATTTAATATTTTTGGACCATGATTGACTGTGGGTACACAAAACCCTAGAAAGCAGAACCACAGATAAGGGGGGATTGCTCTACTTGATTGCTCTGTTTTACGGAGAATCAGATTAGTACAGTTCCTTGAATATTCTCTTGTCAGGTCATATTCAACAACCCACCCACCACTATCCCAAAAGTGTATACACGGTCTGATTGCCACTCTCCCTCTCTTTCCAATACCTATTTTGCCTAGACGGCTTCAGCAGCCTCTTGTGACCCCTGGTGCTCTTTGCCTCTCCACACTCCTCCCCACAGAGCAATCATCCTAAAACACTGAGCAGATGGCACCACTGCCGGGTCTGATGCCCGCCTGCAGTGCACCTTCACCCTCCCACAAACCCACTGTGGCCCGGGAGACTTGGCCAGCCCTCTCCAGCGACCTCTTTGTTTGTTTGTTAATATTGATCTAATTTTGGACTTATGCAAAACTGGCGAAAAGTAGTACAAAGGTCCCCTGCTTTCAACAACTTAAATTACCATAAGACAAGTATCAAAACCAAAGAAATTAACAGTGGTACAATGCTAGTAACTAGACTGCAAACCTTACTTGAATTTCATTCGTTTTCTTCCTGCTGTCTCCTTGCTCGTCCAGGATCTTATCCCAGACCCCACACTGCACGTAGTTGCTATTTCTTTTCTCCTGTGTTTCCTCTAATCTCTGCCAGTCCTTTAGTCTTTCCTCATTTCATGACCTTTACACCTTTGAAGGGTGTGCCTCAGTTTGGGGTTTGAGATTTTCTCATCATTGGAATTTAGTTATGCATTTTTGGCAAAAGAACACAACAGAAATGGTGTGTCCTCGGTGGATTCATGATGTTGATGTGTTCTACCACTTGTGATGTTGACCTTCCTCATTCGGGTAAGCTGGTGTCTGCCAGGTTTTTCCACTGTAAAGTTACTCCTTTTCCCTTCATAGTTATTACACTGGGAGATAAACTTTGAGATTATGTGAATCCCGGTTTTCCTCAAATTTTAGCATCCACTGATGGATCTTTGGGTCTTGTCTGCAGCAATTATTACTATAGTGTTTGCTTAATGCAGATTTTCTATTTCCCTCTTTTTCTCACACTTACTAATTGGAATTCTATTACAAAGAAGAGCTATATCCTCTTGCCCATTTATTTATGTACTTATTTACTTATATCAGTATGGACAAGTGGATATTTATTTTTTTATTTGGGTTAAACCTAATGCCATCATTATTTATGTTGTTGCTCAAATTATTTATTACTAGAAACATTTATTTATTCATTTATTCATTCCTTTTTCAGATTAATATAAGTGTACATATGATTAGGTTACATTGTTTGCGTTCATAAGGTACAATCCCAGCTGTAGTTGAGTTCTTCACCCAGGAGGTGTGTGGTACACCCCTACATTGTATCCTATATGTGGGAGCTTACCCAATCCCCTCTCCCCTTTTCCCACTTCTCCCTTCTTGAATGTACTTGTGTTTTGCTTATGTATGGGCCTGTAGTTGTCCACCTACTCGTTTCAAATTAGTATTGAGTACATCAAATTCTTGCTTTTCTGCTCTTGAGATGCTTTATTGAGGAGAAAGTTCTTCAACTCCATCCAGATGAATACAAAAAATGCAAAGTTTCCATATTTTGATGGACAAATAGTGTTCCGTGGTAAACATATACTGCAGTTTATTAATTCATTCATGGGTTGATGGGCACTTAGGTTGTTCCCACATCTTTGAGATTGTGAATTGAGCTGCTATAAACATTCGAGTGCAAATGTCCTTATGTTAAAATGACTTTTTTCTTCTGGGCAGATACCTAGCAATGGGATTGCAGGATCAAATGGAAGGTCTTTTAGTTCTTTGAGGATTCTCCATACTTCTTTCCAAAAAGGCTGTATTAGTTTGCAATCCCACCAACAGGGTATGTATCCCCTTCTCGTCACTCCAGCATCTGCAACTTTGTGACGTGGGCTATTCTCACTGAGTAGTTAATATCTTAAAGTGGCTTTGATTTGCATTTCTCTGGTGCTTAGAGAAGATAAACATTTTTTCATGTGTTTGTTGGCCATTCATCTGTCTTCTTGGAAGAAGGTTCTGCTCATGTCTCTTGCCCAATGATTAATAGAGTTGTTAGCTCTTTTCTTGTTGATCAGCTTTAGTTCTTTGTAGATTCTGGTTATTAACCCTTTATCAGACTTGTAACATGTGAATATCTTCTCCCCTCCTAAAGGTTGTCTATTTGCTTTATTTATTGTGTCCTTAGCTATACAGAAGCTTTTTATATTTTATTTTATTTTTGAGACAGAGTCTCACTCTGTTGCCCTGGGTAGAGTGCCATGGTGTTATCATAACTCACAGCAACCTCAAAGTCCTGGGCTCGTGTGATCCTCCTGCCTCAGCCTCCCAAGTAGTTGGGACTATTGGTGCCCACCTTGATGCCAGCTAATTTTTCTATTTTTATTAAAGATGGGGGTCTCGCTTTTGTTCAGACTGGTCTTGAACTCCTGAGCTCAAGCAAGCCATCCCCACCTTGGCCTCCCCAGAGTGCTAGGATTACAAGTGTGAGCCACCACACTGGGCCTGCAGAAGCTTTTTAGCTTACCAGGTTCCATTTATTTATTTTTGTTGTTGCTGCAATTGCCAATGGGGTCTTTTTCATAAAATCCTTCCTTAGGTTGATATTGTTAGGAGTTTTTCCCACACTTTCCTCTAGTTGTCATTTTGTGTCTTACATTTAAATCTTTTCTCTGGCATGAGTTAATTTTTGTAAGTGGTGAGTGGTGCGGGTCCAGCTTTGGTCTTTAACATGTGGCCAGCCAGTTCTTGTAGCATCATTTAATAAATAGGGATTATTTTCCCCAGTGTATGCTTTTATTTGGTTTATCAAAGCACGAATTATTTTTTTATACTCCTCTCTTTGTTTAACCGTAATGTACATATGAGGCGTCCATTAGAATTGCCAATCAAATCTTTGTAAGAAACACACTTAATGACTAGGTTACAATATGCAGGTACACTTTTTTTGTCTTTAGCCTTACCCATATCCAATCAAGATACTCTTTTCCACAGTTTCTTAGATTATATCCTTTCTCTGGTTATACTACTCATGTGAAATGCAGTTAAATCCCTACTGTTTGTATTTCACCTGAGGCTCTCCCTGATCCTAGTTGGTTTCAATTATGTGTTTGTTCTTTGGGTACATGAAGAGTATATGAAACTTGACCGATTCCAAGAATCAGCTCTAATCACAGAGACATGCTCAGGAAGGTGTTCGCCTACCAGCTACCCTACTTCCATTTCATCTGTCTTTCCTCTCTTTCCAAACTCCTTTTTTCTATCCCTAACCAAGCTCTTTAGCTCTGGTTTTTACTTCCAACATTTTGTTTGCACAAATGAGTGGATGTCTGTGTACACTTACTGTAAATATTCTTTTGCATTCCCCTGACATGGGTTTAGTATACCCTCAGGAACAGAGAATGTTCTAGAAATGATTTATACTAAAAATGACTTAGATTACTTCAAAAAGATCTTTCTTGCTCTTTTTTTTTTACAGCTCCATAGTACCCATTATGTGGATGTGCCATTGTTTATTCCCAAACTAACTTTTTATTCCTCAAACAAAACAAACCTAGTTCATTTCCTCAGCCTAGACGACTGTGCCCTAGAGTTTGCCATTGCTCCCTTCTTGGAGTTTCCAGTTCAAGAGAGCATGTCCCCCCGCCCAATCTACAGGGCCCCAACTTAGTCCTCCCAGTCGCCATGTCCCCTTGTCTTGCTTTTTCCCTTTGTGGCACTCCTCACCATCTGGTCTCCTGGCTTTCTTACTCAGTTACAACCTGTCACCTGTGTCTTCACTAGAAGTTAAGCTCTACCTCCTGGTCATTGCTCAACCTGGCACACAGTAGGAGTTCCGTAAATGTTCATAGACTGCAACAGACACTGTCAGGCTCCCACTCATGCCTGCTTGGGGTACCCTGGAGGTCCCAGGTGGCCAGTTCCTATACACACCAATGGCTTCTGGGCTTACCTGAGGGAATTCTCTGCCAACAGTTGTGGGCTAGGCCTAAGTTAGGAAAGACCAGAAGTAAGTGCCTCAGCGTGATCTCAATCAACGAGGGACAGCTTCTTCCAACTTTGTGGGCATTTGTGAAGTAACCCCAGGTCCCCAGTGGGATGGCCCATTTGCTGATGGCTGTGGCCTATCATGAGCAGATTCTCTATGGCTCCTCCTCTCTTCCCCAGTGTTCTTCCCTGCCCCTCACTGTGGCACTCTTTGGCCTCACTTCCCAAATAAACTATTTGCCTCAGCATCTTAGACTTTCACTTATGGGAAAAGTCCCAGCTGATGGGGATTCACTCCTCATGTCCTACAGAGCTCTGTCCCTGGCCCTCCCCTGGTCAGCATTTTTAACCACTTGGATGAACAGCAGAAAAAGCAACTGCTCTAAATGTTTGCCTCTCAGAGGCCAATCCTATAGGGTGGAGGCATTGTCTTGACAGCAGTCCACATGGAAATGCCTCAGGCATTGTGGAGGTCACAAACAGAGGAACTCAGCAGCTATTGACACCACAGCTGCCTTTGGCTGCATGACAAGGGCAAAGGATGCACTCACAGGAGGGCCAGCTGCCCTGTGGGCTGGCCAGGGCCACAGTGTGTTATAGTGGACACTGCAAGGCCATGTCTAAAGGGGGCCATTAATAACTAAAAAAGACTCAGAGGACCTTACCCATGAAAAGCAGGGATCTGGATACCACACTGAACAGGCAGGTACTTGGGGAGGAGAGATGATGAAGAGCCAGAAAAGGGGGGGTGCCTGTGATGGACTCCATGGAATATGTCTCCCAGACCTCATTGATGGGTCAATGACCTAGGGAACTTGTTGAAATGTACTGAACCTAAGAGAGATGTCAGTGAAAATGGCTAGGCAGGAAACTCCAGGGCTCTACTTCTGCACAAGAACAACTCGTGATATGGTAAAAAACAACAACAACAAAAAAAAAAACTGTGATAACTATCTTTTGCTGAACTCTGGAATCTAGTTAAAATCTTATGACAACCAAGATATCTTAGTCTGCTTGGGCTGCTATCATGAACAACCTTGACTAGGTCACTTAAGCAACAGAAATTTATTTCTCACAGCTTTGGAGGCTAGAAGTCCAAAATCAAAGTGCCAATCAATTCAGCTCCTGGTGAGAGATGACTTAATGATTTGCAGATAGTTGTGTCCTCATATGGCAGAGAGAAAGATCATCTCTCTCATGCCTCCTCTTATGAGAGCACTAATCCTAGTCATGAGGGCTCCACCCTCAAGACCTAATTACCTTACCAAACCCCACTGCCTAATAAAATCACATCAACGCAAACATTCTGCCCATATCACAGGGGAAGTCTTGGTCAAGATAACAACTGCTAATTTTTGATAAGCAAACACTGTGGCATTTTAAATTGCCTGCCTCCCCGGCTCCACTTCCCACTAGACAATGGCCATGCACACAGCAACTTTGGCTCCCAGTGCCAGAGGGGGCAATATGTGTTTGGACTTGTCTGATGGTGACCTGAAGGTGTGAGGTTTGGCTTTGTTTCACCAACTCAGAGCATTCTCAGGGATGAGGTAACTTCCCAGATAGTGTTTGCCAAAGCATTTAAAGGCACAAGTATGAGCAGTAGCAGCCTGAGAAAAGGGGAAAGATTTGGGGCAAGCAATATACAGACTAATAGCCTGAGAATGAAGATTTGGGGCAATCAATATACAGACCAATAGCCTGGGAAAGGAAATACATGAGAGAACAATTGCTTTTAAAAACTCCCATATGTACAGGTATATTGAGAACATCACACGTATGACCAAAGGTGGATATATGCTAAGAAAAGGACTGAAAAGACCTTATGGTTTCACCTCTGGTTTGTCTTCAGGCTCTATACAAGCAGAAAGTGGACACTAAGGCAAAATAAGAAAGTGGTCTGGCTAAATGTTGAAGAAATGCCACAACACAGAGCTAATTTTCAAAGTCTCAGGGAGTATTTTTATTCCTTTTCTTTTCTTCTTTTTTTTGCTCCACACATGGAAGGAAACTCTGTCAAAATACTAGTTGACCATTAAGCTCACGGATCAACAGATTTCAGTTGCCACGCATGACAAAGAATACACACTTAAGAAATAGTTTAGAAAAGTCCCTGACCATACATGCAATAACAACCCACAACAAGCAGTGAAAAAAAATCCTGGGAATGGAGGAAATATAATTTTTAGATTTGGCACATTATAATATTCAAAGTGTTCATTTTTCAATACAAAATTAGAAGGCATGTAAAGGGCAAGAAACCATGGCGCATTTGTAGAAAATTTTAAATTAATAGAAATTTTTCATAAGACATTGGACTTACTAGACAAAGATTTTAAATAAATTTTCTTAAATATATCCAAAAAGCTAAAGGAAACCATGGACACAGAAATTGCGGAAACCAGGAGAATGATGCCTCATCAAATAAAAAGCATTGATAAAGAGATAGAAATTATAAAATGAACCAAATTGAAATTCTGGAAGCTGAAAAATACAATAACTGAAATTAAAATTTCTCTAGAGGGGTTCAACAGCACGTTTGGACAGGAGAAGAAAAAAATCAACAAAATAGAAAGTAGGTCAATTGAGATTATCCAAGCTGAGTAACAGAAAGAAAAAAAGTGAAGAGAAATGAATAAAGAAGGGCCAGAAGACCTGTAGGACACCATCAATCTTATAAACATATGATAATGGGAGTTCCAAAGAGAGAGAAATGAGATAGAATATTTGAAGAAATAAAAGCCAAAAACTTCTCAAATTTTATGAAAGAGATGAATCTACACACCCCCAAAAACGCAACAAACTCCAAGCAGAATAAACTTCAAGATCCATATTAAGACACATTACAATAAATTGGTGAAACACAAAGACAAGAAGAACATCTTGAAACAGCAGGTGAGAACAGACTAATCACAGACAAGAGATTCTCAGTAGTATTGACAACAGTTTTCTCATTAGAAACCACACATAGACCAGAAGAGGATACATTTTAAGTGCTGAGAGAGGGAGAGAAAAAAGGAGTCAACCAAGAATTCTATATCCAGCAAATCCAGCAAAACTATCCTTAAAGAATGAAAGTGAAATCAAGACATTCCCAAATAAACAAAACTGAAGTAATTTGTCACTAGCAGATTTTCCCTACGAGAAATGCTAAGAGGAGTCCTTCAGATTAAAATGAAAGGACATTAGATAATAACTCAAAGCAATATGAAGAAATAAAGGACACCAGTAAAGGGTAACTGGTTATAGTAGTAAATATAAAAGTTAACAATATTGAAATTTTGGGTTGTACCTTTTCTTTTTTTCTATATGATTTAAAAAATAAATGCAGAAATCAACAATTATAACTACATTAATGGGCACACAACATATAAAGATGTAATTTGTGACACTAACAACATATTGTGGAGAGAGAGAGCTGTGAAGGATGAGAGTTTTGGTACACTATTGAAACTAAGTTAATATTAATCCAAACTATAATTCATTCATAATGTAAAGACCGTAATTTTAATCACAGGATAGCTACTAAGAATAAAACTCAAAATACATAGAAAAAGAAATGAGAAAATAATCAAAATGGTACACTTTTTTGTTAGTCACAAAAAAGGCAATAATAAAGGCATTGAGGATTAAAAGGTATAAGACACATAGAAGATAAAGAACAAAATATCCACATAAATTTTTCCTTAGTAACAATTACTTTAGCTATAAATAGATTAAACTTTTGATCAAAAGGCAAAGATTGGCAGAATAAATTGTTTTAAACTGTCCAACTATATACTGTCTACAAGTGACTCTCTTTAGATGTAAAGACACAGACAGATAGAATATGAAGAGATGGAAAAAAATATTCTATGAGAATAGCAGCCAAAAGAGAGGAAGTATGGCTATATTTATATCAGACAATATAAAGCTCAAGACAAAAAGCATTATAAGACAAAGAAGGAGATTATATATTGATAAAACAGTAATCCATCAATAATATAAAACAATTCTAAACATAGTTCCATCAGAAGTAATGCCCTTTTTGTGATTGATTGTGATATTGCTATGTTACAGAATTACATGCATAAATAGCAGCACCAATAATGCCCCTTTTATGAGCTGATAATCTATACCAATCTTTTATTACAAAATCATAAGCATGTAATTCTGTAACATAACAATATCACACTCAAGAACAAGAGGGTGTTACTTCTACCAGACCCTGTATATGCATCTAATAACAGAGCCTTAAAATATTTGAAAAAAAAATTAGCAAAACTGAATGGAGAAATAGTTCTACAATACTTGGAGACTTCAATACTCCACTTTCAATAATGAATAGAACATTGTTAGATGGAAGTTCAATAAGGAAATAGAGGAGTTGAACAACTGAATAAACCAAATAGACCCAACATTGTGCTCAACAGTATTAGAATATATATTCTTCTCAAATGCATATGGGACATCCTCCAGGATAGACCATATGTAAAACTACAAAACAAGTTTCAATAAAGATAAAAATCATATAAAGAATCTCCTCTGACCACAATGGAATGAAACTAGAAATCAATATGAGAAAAATGGAAAGTTCACAAATACATGAAAATTAAATAATATACTCAATCAGTAAGTAAAAAAAAAGAAATTACAAAAGAAATCAAAGAATACTTTGAGATAGAAGAGAATGAAAAGGCATACCAAAACCTATCAGTTGCAGTGAAAGAGGGAAATTTGTAGCTATAAGTACATATACAGTACCTCCACAGTTGACCACTTCCCCACACTGACCATTTCCTCAAATGGACCTAATTTTCATAGACCAGACAAGCACCACATGTACACACCAGTATGGTCAGCCTAGTTGCTTATGTTGATCACCTCCATATGTTGATTAGTTTGTTATAGCCCATTGAGTGGTCAACTTACAGAGGTTCTACTGTATTTAAAAAAAAAAAAATCCCAAATCAATAACCTAAATTTACGCTTTAAGGAAATGTAGAAAGAAGACAAGCTAAATTCGAAACTATGAGAAGGAAGAAAATAATAAGGATTACAGATAAATGTAATCAAAAAAACAAGAGGCTGGGCTCAGTGGCAGGAAGACTGCTTGAGCTCAGGAGTTCAAGACACCCTGAGCAAAAGCAAGACCCCATCTCTATTAAAAATAGAAAAATTAGGGTGGTGCCTGTGGCTCAAAGGAGTAGGGTACTGGCCCCATATGCCGGAGGTGGAAGGTTCAAACCCAGCCCTGGCCAAAACCCGCAAAAAAAAAAAAAATTACTCAGGCCTTGTGGCACACATCTACAGTCCCAGCTACTTGGGAGACTGAGGTAGGAGGATAACTTGAGCCTAGGAGTTTGAGGTTATAGTGAGCTATGATCATGCCACTGCACTCAACACTTAGCCAGGGCAAGAGAGTGACTCTGTCTTGAATAAGAATAAGAATAAGAATAGGAATAAGAAAACAAGGGGGAAAATTAAAGAAACAAAAAGTTGATTCTTTGAAAATGCCAACAAATTTGAAAAATCTTTAATTAGACTGACCACATGAAAAAGAGAGAAGACTCAAATTACTGAAATCAGAAATCCAAATGAGGAAAAATAGGAAAGCTAATCTTATCACTCACAGGGAATTGCAAGGGGCCTCCAAATAGTCAAAACAATCTTAAAAAAGAAAAATAAGATAGATGACTCATTTTTCTGATTTCAAAACTAAGTTATCAAAATAGGATAATGCTGACATAAAGATAAAAATATAGATCAACAGAATAGAATCAAGAGTCCAGAAAGAAACAAATTTTCAACAAAGATGCCAAGACCATTGATTGGAGAAAGAAGAGTCTCCTTAATAAGTGGTACTGGGACAAGTGGATATCCACATACAAAAGAATGAAGTTGGACCCTTACCTCACACCATACACAACTTAATTCTAAATGAATCAAAGACCTAAATAAACAAAAGTCAGAAAACTGTTAGAAGAAAATGGGAGTGACTCTTCATGCCTTTGAATTTGTCCCTGGAATCTTGGGTATGACACCTAAAGCACACATAACCAAAGGAAAATTAAATAAATTGGACTTCTTCAAAATTAAAAACATTTACACTTCAAGGGATATTATAAAAAATATAAAAAGACAATCCAACCAATGGGAGCAAATATTTGCAAATCAAATAGCTGACAAATTTCCATTATCCAGAATATATGTAGCACTTGTACAACTCAACAACAAAAAGACAAGCAACCCAATTTTTTTAAATGGGCAAATGACTTGAGTAGACATTTACCCAAAGAAGAAATAGAAATTGTCAACAGGCACATGAAAAGATGTTCAAAGTCATTAGTCATTAAATGTAAATCAAACCATAGTCAGATACCCCTTCATGCCCACTAGAACAACTAAAATCAAAAAAGTAGACAATAAGTGTTAGGAAGGATGTAGATAAATTGCAACTTTCACCCATTTCGGGTGGAAATGCAACATGGGGCATCCACTGTGGAAAGCAATTTGTCAGTTCCTCCAAAAGTTGAATAGACGGTTACCATATGACCCAGCAACTCCGTTCTTTAAACACATACACAAAAGAGATATTCAAACAAAATAGGTATATGAACAAAAGTTTATAATGTACGTGAGTGTTCACTCACTAGGAGCACTATTCACAATAGTCCCAAACTGGAAACAACCCAAATTTTCATCTACTGATGAATATGTAAAGAAAGTTGGTATATCCACACAATAAAATAGTATTTAGCCATAAAACGAAATGAAGAACTGATACATGCTACCACATGAATGAACTTTGAGATCACTAAGCTCAATGAAAGAAGCCAGATGCAAAAGTCACGTGTTGTATGACTCCACTTATATGAAGTATTCCGACTAGGTAAACCCACAGAGGTAGAAAGCAGATTAGTAGCTGCTGGGACTAGGGGGACGGGATACAGAGACTGACTACTTACTGGTTACAATTTCCCTTTCAGATGATGAAAATATCTTAGAATTAGATAGAAGTAATCGTTGCATGTCATCATGAATGTACTAAATGTACACTTTAAAACAGTTAATTTTATGTTACATGCATTTTTTTTGACAGGGCTTTGCTCTGTGGCCCAGGCTAGAGTTCAGTAGCCTCATAGCTCACAGCAACCTACAGCTCCTGGGCTTAAGTGATCCTCTTGCCTCAGCCTCCCAAGTAGATGGAACTACAGGAAGGGGATTTTTCCACTAAAAAAAAAGGTGAATCATCTAAAAGGAAAACTATACCCACTAAGTAGTCACTCTATATCCCAGATAGCTTTCAGTAATGAAAATATACGAATGGTGGCTCAGCGCCTATGGCTCAACAGGCTAAGGCGCCAGCCACGTACACCTGAGCTGGCGGGTTCAAATCCAACCCAGGCCGCCAAACAACAATGACGGCTGCAACCAAAAAATGGCCAGGCGTTGTGGCGGGCGCCTGTAGTCCCAGCTACTTGGGAGGCGGAGGCAGGAGACTCTCTTGAGCCCAGGAATTGGAGGTTGCTGTGAGCTGTGATGCCACGG
>CAUYRH010155668.1:0-10942 GCA_963574655.1 Perodicticus potto | reverse complement strand
ATTCAGGGGCATCTTCTGGATCGATAGGGTCCCCATAAGGCGAGTCAATGATGGGCGCTGCGGGCCCTAGACTCTTTAACTCTTCCTTATTCTTTTCACTAGCAGCATTGTCCACCCGAAGCGCTCTCCCGCTGAATTCCCCAATTTGTTGAATTCTTAAGACATCTTTTGGATTACTGCTTGAAATTCTAATTCCATCTTTTCCTCCATTCTGTTGATCTTATTTGCTATCCAGATTCTGAATTTAATTTCTGACATGTCAGCCATTTGTTTATGCATTGGATCTTGCGCTGTATCTGCTTTATCTTTCCTTGGGGGAGTTGATCTACTCTGATTATTCATATTACCAGAATTTTTCCATTGATTCCACCTCATGATTGTTTTTCACCATTGCCTCTGGCTGTCCTCAGAGTTGGGGAGGTGTATCTCCAAGATTAGACCCCGGCGGGATCACTCTATTGTTGATGGGTTTTTGTAGGGAGTGACCCTGTGTAGCTTCTGTGGGACTGCCCCAGCCAGGGAGTTCTGGCTGTAGGAGCAGCCCTGGAGTGTGGCAGACACGGATCCAGCAGCAGGGCAGGGGATGGTGCACATATTTCTGGGAGTGCCTGGCGTCCGGTAACTTTGGCCAAGAAAGCCCACGGTTCCAGTAGTCTCTGGCTGGGAGGAGGGCTCTGTCCAGATGCAGGTTGGGTGCTGGAGGGAGGGCATGGCTCAGACAGCTTCTGGAGCCCCTGGACAGACCAGCAGAGCTGATGTGGAGGCAGGGAGGGCACGGGAGGGAGGATGCAGGTTGCACAACTCCCAGAGTTTCTGGCCATGGCAGGTGGGGACCGGAGGGGCAGGGCATGTAGCTGCATGGTCCCTAGATGGAGTTCCTGAGCAGCTGGGTGGGCCGAGGCCTGGCAGTGTGAGGCGTGTAGCAGCGCAGTCCATGGCCTAGGTGGAGAAGGTTCGGTGTTGTCCCCGGAGTCTCATGCCGGGCGGGGAACTTGGTCCAACAGACAGGACCAGGGGATGCTGCTCAAGAATCTCCTCCCTCAGTCTCAATAGGGGTTAGGCTTCTGGTTGGTCAGGTAAGGGGGGAAGGTTGTACTAGAAGTTCAGAATGGCAGGGAAGACTTTAGTTCAATTTTTCTGCCTAGGAAGAGAGTGTTCAGAGTCACAGCAGGGTCTCTCTGAGTTAGAAGTCCCCTCTTCCCACAGCATTCACCTATGGGGTGAGACAAGAGGTCCACAGTTCACTACTTGTCTGTAGAAAGTCTGCAGGAGCGAACGAAGAGAAAAAAGAAAGGAAACAAAAACAAAAAACCCCAAAGCTTTCTTGGGGGAGGGGAACTACACTTTTCCTTTCAGATGAATTTTGTACTTGAAGCTTGCTTTCTTGGAGTCACAGCTTGCCTCAGCAGTGGTGACCTGCAGATATCATTTCTCTCTCGGCTGGGTTCCCAGTCTTCAGCTTAATTGGGCATTTTCTGGATGTTATCCTTCCTTTTGGACAGGAACCTCTTTCAGAAGATGCTTCCAGTCTGCCATCTTGCCCTTCCCCTGCTCTTCTTTTTTTTTTTGAGACAGAGTCTCAGAGTCTCAGAGTCTCTACCCTCTGTAGAGTGCCATGGTGTCACAGCTTACAGCAATCTCCAACTCTTGGGATTAAGCAATTCTCTTGCCTTAGCCTCCCAAGTAGCTGGGATTATAGGTGCCTGCTACAATGCCTGGCTATTTTTTGGTTGTAATTGTCATTGTTGTTTGGCAGACCCAGGCTGGGTTTGAACCTGACAGCTCCAGTGTATGTGGCTGGCGCCCTAGTCACTGAGCTACAGATACCAAGCCTCATTTGCTCTTTTTTTTTCTTGTTACTTGTGGTGTGACATTAGGTTGTTAATTTGTGATCTTTTTGATATAGGCATTTTGGTCTATGAACTTTCCCCTTAGGCTATATCTCAGAGACTGTGAAGGCTAGTGTCTCCTTCATCTTTTAGTTGGAGAAATATTTTCATTTTATCATAATTTCATCACTGAGCCAACAATTGTTGAATAGAAGGTCTTTTAACTTGGATGACTTGTGTAGACTTGAGTGTTTCTTTTGGAATTGATTTCTAGTTTTCTCCACTGTAGTCTGAGAAGACACACGGTATGATTTTGATTTTCCTGAATCTGCTGATATTTGCTTTGTGGACTAGGGAAAATGTTCCTTGTGCTGATGAGAAGTATGCATATTCAGTAGTTTTGGGTAGACTGTTCTATAAATTTCTATTAGGTCCATTTGTTCTAGAGTGTCACTTAAGTCCAGTGTTTGTTGACTTTCTGCTTCAATAATCTGTCAAGCTTTGTCACTAAGATGTTGCAGTCATGGGTAATTATGATGCTATTGTTAATTTTTTTGCTTAGTTCAAGTAGAATTTGCTCCATGAATGTGGGAGTGCCTGTATTAAGAGCATATTTGTAGGATTGTTAGGTCTTATTGATGAAGTTCTCTCTTTGCCATTATGTAATATCATCTTTTTCTTTCTTTTACCATGGTTGATTTAAAGTCAATTTTATCTTTTATTAGAATGGCTATACCTGGTCATTTTTGGTTTCTATCTACATGGAGTATTTTTTATCATCTCATCCTTTTACCTTGAGTCTTTGTGAGTCCATGTGAGTTAGATGTATTTCTTGGAGACAGAACATATTTGAGTTATGTGTGTGTGTGTGTGTGTGTGTGTGTGTGTTTAATCCATTCAGCCAGTGTACATCATCTAAATGGGATGTTTAGGATGGTTCATATTCAGTGTTAGTATTGATATATGGAATTATGTTCTGTTCCTGATGTTGGATTATACCATGTGTTTTGTTTTCCCTACTGTGCTACTGTTTTTCAAGAGCTGTGAGCTTTATCTTTTGGGCATTTTTACAATAATGGGTATCTATTCTGCTGTTCTGTGTATAATGAAGTTCTAAGTGTTTCCTGCAGGGCAGATCTAGTAGTGACAAATTTTCTCAGTGTTTGCATGTCTGGAAAAGTCTTTATTTCATCACATTTATGAAACAGTTTTGCAGAATACAAAGTTCTTTTCTTTTTTTTGTAGAGACAGAGTCTCACTTTATGGCCCTCAGTAGAGTGCCATGGCATCACACAGCTCACAGCAACCCGCCACAACACCCGACTATTTTTTTTCTTTCTTTTTTTTTTTAGAGACAGAGTCTCACTTTATCACCCTCGGTAGAGTGCTGTGCTGTCACAGCTCACAGCAACTCCTGGGCTTAGGCAATTCTCTTGCCTCAGCCTCCCGAATTGCTGGGACTACAGGTGCCCACCACAATGCCCAGCTATTTTTTGTTGCAGGTTGGCCGGGGCTGGGTTTGAACCCATTACCCTTGGTATATGGGGCCTGCACCCTACTCACTGAGCCAAAGGCAATGCCTTTTTTTTTTTTTTTTATAGAGACAGAGTCTTGCTCTGGCTCAGGCTGGTATTGAACCTGTGAACTCAGGCAATCCACCTGCCTCAGCCTCCCAAGTGCTAGGATTACAGGTGTGAGCCACCACGCCTGGCCAGAATACAAAGTTCTTGACTGGCAATTGTTCTGTTTAAGAAGACCTTCTGGCTTTAAGATCTCTTCTGAGAAGTCTGATGTTAGCCTGTTGGATTTTCCTCTGTAGATTAATTGTTGCTTTCATCTTGTGGCTTGCAGAATTTTCCTGCTTTTTTTTTTTTAATTTCAAAATATTAAGAGTGTACAGATGTTTTCATTATATGCATAGCTTTTATAATGCTTGAGTGGGGGCTACTAGTATACCCATCATCCAAATAATGTTTCTTGTACTCATTAGGTAGCTTTATGCCCATCTTCCTCCCCCTTCTTGTTTTCCAATGACCTTTACTTCCCTCTGTGCCCATGTGTAGAGGAATGGACACCATACTTGCAAGGACAGTCACCGGTTCTTAACACATCAAAGGAATTGCTGAGAACAGGACACTCTCCTGGGAAGCTTGGAGATGTCTTGTAACTTTTGGGGTGAGCCCCCAAATGACTCAGTGTTCCAGAATGAGATAAGATTGGTCACTCGTTAGTAAGCAGATGTTAAACTTTGAACATTTTATGGTGCTTCATTGTGAGGGTTGTGGGGGAATAGCACGTGAGGAAAGAGCACTTATCAATCCTTAAGCACATAGCCTTTGTGCGTCATTACTGGGCACTCCCCGCACCTGCTATGTATTGTCTCAATAAATAGCCACTGAGGAGGTTGCTTGGGGATCTCCTGCCCTTCTGGTGAGCCTCACCTCTTGCAAGCTTGTATTTTCAAACCTTGTCCTGGCTGTTTCCTTCATGCAGCTCCGACACTTATGTGTGCCCATCAATTAGATCCAACTTACTGCATTCTGAATTTGGTCAGGTTGGTCACTATGTTCGTTGGAGATGTCTTATTTGCTATGAATGTTCCCAGTGTTTGATGACCATCTTGTATCTGGTCTCTAGCAATATCAGGGAAGTTTTCCTCAATAATTCCCTTGAATAGATTTTTCATGCTTTTTATGTTTTCTTCTTCTCCCTCAGGGATACCTATTATCTGTATATTATTAACAGTTCACTTCACTTAGTCCCATATTTCTCTGAGTGATTTTTTGTTCTTCTTCATTCTTTTTTTTTTTTTCTGCATCTTTGACTGATGGGGTTAGCTTGAGAACTTTGTCATCAAGCTCTGAGATTCTTTATGGTTAGTCTAGCTTGTTATTGAAGTTTTCTGCTGTATTTTGAAAATTCTCTAAGTAATTCTTTAATTTTTTTAACTTTTATTATATCCTGTCTTATATTGTCTTACTCTTTATGACTTTTTCTTTTCTTTTCATTCCTGTCCTGAAACTTTTTTTTGGACTGCTTTGTGTTAGTTTTCAACTTTCTCTTTTATCCCATTCATCTTATTTGGTATCCATATTCTGAGTTTAATTTCTGACACTTTGAAATTTCCTTTGGGTTTGATTCCATTGTTGTAGATCCATTATGATTCCTTGGGGAATCATATTGCCAGAGTTCTTTCCCTGGTTTCTCTTTTCTCTCAGATTAAGGGAACTGGTTATTTGTTGGGAACTCTCCTACTTATTGATAAGAAAAAGAGGTCCCTGGATGGGGCTGTAGTGACATACTCAAAGAAGGCTGATCCAGCAGGAGAAGGGCAGATAAACTGAGTACCTGTAATGGAATTGTCCTGTGTTGCCTTATTCCCCTGTGATTGTCACAGTCCAAGCCAGTGTGGATGATTTTGATGTGGAGTGGTGGGTTATTCAGTTATTTTAATTTTATAATAAAAGGATTACATTCTATAAAAGCATTTACCACACTTAGCTGTATATTTGAAGTCAATGAAATTTATTTCTGCCAAATCCACAGATTTTTGTACATTTAATGTTAAAAG
The DNA here is from genome assembly GCA_963574655.1 of Perodicticus potto. Lineage (NCBI taxonomy): Eukaryota > Metazoa > Chordata > Mammalia > Primates > Lorisidae > Perodicticus > Perodicticus potto. The sequence continues at coordinate 5,542 of CAUYRH010155668.1, read as the reverse complement.
ACCTGTTAGCCAAAGGTGGATGAATGGATAAACACAATGTGATATACACATACAACACAATATCATGTGGTCTTAAAAAAGAGGAACATTCTAACACATTCTATAATGTAGATGAACTCTGAGAATATTATACTAAGTGAAATGAGCCAGTCACAAAAAGGCAAATACTGTATGCTTCCACCTATGAGGCAGTTTGAGTAGAAAGAATCACAGAGACAGAAAGTAAAAAAGTGATTATCAGGCCCTGGAGGGAGGGAGAATGGGGAGTTATTGTTTTATGGAGACATAGTTTCAGTTTGAGATGATGAAAAGAATTGTGGAGGTGTTTGGTGGTGGTGATGGTTGCACAACATCATTCATATATTTAATACTACTGAACTGTTCACTTAACAATGGATAAGATGGTTATTTTTATGTTATGAATATTCTACTACAATAAAAAGTTGAAAAAATATTTTTTCTCATTTCTTCAGTCCCTCTCAAACCCACTATAAATAAAATAATCTCCATTGTGATACCAAAATTGCTCTTATGTTTTTCACACCACTAATTTCAATGGATACTCTTCAGCCTTTATTTTATTTGGCCTCATAGAGTTATTTTACATGGTTGACTCTCCTTCTCTTGAAACAGGACTTTCTCTATGTCCTGTAGCTGATGTAATCACAGAGAATTCACTGAAGACAGATGCATGTTTATTTTCTTCGGTGTTACTTTGAGATTTTAGGTATTGGAACTACAGGGAGAGGTATGTTTGTAGCAGAAACATGTTTCTGAGAGAGAACCTCTTTATCTCAAAGCCAAACCAAATAGAGATGAAAGTTCTTCCAAGAAGAAAGAGGCCCCATGGCAAGGCTGGATGGAAGACAGATCTACCTGGCCCCAAAGCTGCCTTCTCTGAGACATACATAATCAGACTCCATCATTTCTTTTTGCCTTTTGCTCTTCATCCTGAGGGAGCTGAATGTCTTGGAGAGTACAACATCCCCAGAACAATTTATTTAATCAAGAATTATGAGGAATCAGTCCTCCCTCCCCAGGGCTTGAACATCCATAAATAAACCCCTAGGACCCCTCGCCTGGTCAGTTTCCTGACGCCTGAGCAGGTGAAGACCACACTTGTGCTTCTTAGAGACGTGAGTTAGGAAGACTTCATCACAAGTTCCATCTCCCTGCCATTCCCTTATAATCTGTCTGCAGCATCCAACAGTGACAGAAGAAAGATGTATAAACATTTTCTGAGCAATGCCAGCTGAGTGAACTGTCCTAGTGAGTACTGGGTATAGAAAAAGAAAGATTTTTTTTTAAAGGAAACAAAAAGTATATGTATTTTAAGTTTCTAAATTTTTAAATAACATGAGTCAAATAGTAGATTATAACTTTTAGACTGCTCTTAAAATTGAATAATAATGAAAGTATTACTTAACAAAAATTATTGGATAAAGCTAAAGCCATACTTTGTGTGGGAAAATATGTATATTATGTATATTTAAATGATTATATTTAAGAAAAAGAAAAGATGAGAATCATCAAACTAAGCTTTCTGGTCAATAGGTTAGAAAAAAGGCAAAGTAATCCTAAAGAACTCAGAAAGGGTAAAACACAAGAATCTAAATTTATGAGATAGTAAGTTAAATTTATTTGACAAGGTTGTTGAAAAAAAATCTATCTTGAGAAAGGCTATTATAGGAGCAATAGAGGAGCCACTATGTTCTTATATTAAGAAATTACAGGGATTCATCTTACATATTGAGCAGGATTTAAAGTTGGTGAGATACTTAACTCTTAGATATTGAACAGAATTTAAAGCTGGTGAGATACTGAACTCATTATTCATGTGAATTTTAAAACCTGAAGGACAGTTTCTTAGAATAATATAATTCAGGCAAACTTAGAGGCTGTGGAAATTCTGGATAGGCCAAGGTACACTTCCCTCTTCTTTCACAACCCTCTTCAAGGATCCTGAGTTCTCATATGGCTCAGTTCTAGCTTTGCCTTTTTGCACTGATGCAAGCAAGCTTTTAGATAAGAGGAAGATTTTTTTTTTTTCTCCAGATGTGTTTTATTTGCTTTTAAATACATTGTAACATTGTGCAGGACACCAACAACCTAGTGTAGCCCAAACTACAAAGACCTCTTTACTTAAGACTGAGCCATAGCTCTGATTGCTTGATTTTTATTTTGTTGTTTTTGTTTGTTTGTTTTTGTTTTGAGATTGAGTAGCAGGAATACACCTTTTCTCTGTAAGGACCTACGGTAGCCCTGGGCCAGTGAACCTTCATTTCTCTTGAGGAGGAAAGGACGTTCAAGTATTACCATAACTGTAGATGAAAAGAATTGTATTATAAAAGAGGAAGATTTTTAAAACAGTGTAGAATGAAACAGAGATGGAGGTAATGCAATTTATAGTCAATATCCTACTCTAGTTTCTGGAGTTAATTTCCCTGGTTACATAAGTCTTTTTTTTTTATTCTGTTGCAACTGTTTTCTGTCATCTCTGGCTCTGGTGCCCCTTCATTCTGGAAACTAGTGGCTTTCTCATAGCAGGAATTATTAGCATTCCTTCAAGTGTATCTCTTTCTCATGAGTTTCCAACCTACTGGCAAACATCTTCCTCATTTTTCCTTACTATAGCAGTTCTCAAAGTGGGGGTTCTGAAGCAGCAACAGTAGTATCACCTGGGAGCTTGTTAAAAATGCAGACTCTCATGCCACACCCAAGACCTGCTGTTAGAAAATGGGGATGGGGCCAACCAAGAAATCTGTTTTGCTTTGTTTTCTGTTGCCCAGTGTCCAGTCTGGAGTGCAGTGTCCTTTTTGTAGCTTTGAGTAACCTCGAACTCCTGAGTTCAAGCATTCCTCAGCTTTCCAAGTAGTTAGAGCTACAGGTGCACATGCCTAGCTAATTAAAAAAAATTTTTTTTGTAGAGATGGGGGTCTCACTCTATTGCCCAAGCTAGTCTTGAACTCTTAGGCCTCAAGCAATTCTTTTGGCTGGGGAATACATGTGTGAGTCATCAAGCCCAGCCTGCGATCAGGTTTAACAAGTCCTCCAGGTAATTCTAATGCATACTAAAATTTGAGGACCTATGCCCTAGCAAATCACTTGTTTCTCCATCCCACCTGCTTCATCATCAGTGTCTCTTAGATTGTACACACTCTTCAATTCAACATGTGTGTACTAAGACTCAGCATGTATGTACCACTCTGCACTTAATCTTATCTGCATTATTATTGAAGTTGTGAATGGGAATTTTTTTCTCTTACTTCTTTTAATGATTGTTTACACATATGTCAGAAAGCAGATGACCCTGATTAATTGTAATTATGTTTAAGTGGAATTTCATTAGTGTTTAAAGCCAGCAGTCTAACAGTATCTGATACTTACCAATTTGGGGCTTGGTTTTCTGTTTTCATATCTCATTTACCTTTCTCTTCATATGGCATTTCTTTTGAATGACTAGAAACAATGTTCAATAATAATGATAACAACTGGCATATTTTCTCTCTGCTTTTTATTTGTTGTTTTTTAAAGTGTTTAATGGTAGATCTTTGTTTAAAATTTGGTTTAACACAGCTAGCAGTATCCTTTTCTACATGACTGAAATTCTATTTTGTTCCCTTCCTTTCCATGACTATTAAATTTTATTAAATGAACTTTAGTTCATGTTAAACTGTGATTTTTTCTGCATTGCTCTGTTTATGCCTATAATTTGTTATCCAATTTTCTAATATTAATTATTTCTTTCTGTTCATATGATGAACATTTATTAGTAATGGAGTGTGTAATTTTATATCAGATAACTGAATTATACTCCCTTTTCAGGCTTTTGCATATATAGTCAATATGAGATTAATTTGTAGATTTCTTGTTTGTGTTATATACAATCCAGTTTAGTCTCAACCATCATTCAGCTTTCAAAGCTCTTTGGTACAAAGCCCTGGGGAAACCAGAATAAGGTATGATTTTCTCAGATGTGATCTAGACTTACATGGTTTATGAATCAGTGATGAATAAAATAATTCTACAGGTAAATTCAAATCTATGATTTTTGCATGAAGAATACACAGAAGAATAGTGAGGCATGCACTTGGGGAGACTGTACCAGGTGGGTCAGGGTAGGGGGTGCTCAGAGAAGGCTTCTCTGAGGATGTAATGTTTGATCTGAGAGCCAAGGACAGCAATTATCACAGGAATACAAAGGTGCAAAGGGAAAAGCATCTTTGTTTTTAGGACTCCTAAGAAGGCAATGGTATTGTAGCTCAGAGAGAAAAAGCTAATATGTTGATCAGACTGAAAGTTTGTCAGGAACCAGTGGTGTGCAAGTCTAGGGGGCCTACAATGAGTAGATCATCCTCACACCAAAGGGTAGCCTTTTATACCAGCTGGATGAACCACATAGGTGTGATGTTAGTGACAATTTTTTGTATGCTTAATTTCCATTATTGCTGCATTATATTTTCTTGGATTTGACATATAGTTCTCTTGGAAAAAAATGTCCATTTCCATGAATTTCACATTTTAACATCCACTTATACACAAAAATCTCTATTAATTTACAATGTTTCCTTTATGTATCATGAAGATTTTTTCTGGTTTTCTGTGAGTGTATTTGTGCTTTACCTTTTTCTTCCTTTTTCTCTTCCGCTCCCCCCGAATGGACTAACTAGATGTTTACATTGTCCTTAATTACAGAAGCATGCTCTTGCATTCTGGCTCTGTCTCTGTCTCCCCACATAATTTTTTTTTTTTAATTTTAATTTTTTAACTTTTTTATTTTTGTTTTTTTTTTTTGAGACAGAATCTTAAGCTGTCACCCTGGCTAGAGTGCCGTTATGTCACGGCTCAAAGCAACCTCAAATTCTTGGGCTTAAGTGATTCTCTTGCCTCAGCCTCCCAAGAAGCTGGGACTACAGGCACCCACCACAATGTCTGGCTATTGTTTGGTTGTAGTTGTCATTGTTTGGTGGGCCCGGGCTGGATTAGAACCCACCAGCTCTGGTGTATGTGGCTGGCGCCCTACCCTTGAGCTATAGGTGTTGAGCCAAGTTTTTAACTTTTATTTTTATTTTATTTTTTTAAGTTTTTGTGTTTTATTTATTATTTTCTGGTTTCTTTTTTTCTTTTTTTTTTATTGTTGGGGATTCATTGAGGGTACAAGAAAACATTTTACACTGGTTGCATTTGTTGGGTAAAGTCCCTCTTACAATCGTGTTTTGCCCCCAAAAGGTGTGGCACACACCAAGACTCCACCTCCATTGCTCCTTCCCTCTCTCTGCTCTTCCTTTCCCCACCCCTCCCTCATTCTTTCTCTCTCTGCTCTCCCCTTCCCCCACCCGCAACGTGTCAATAATTGTCATTAATTGTCCTCATATCAAACTTGAGTACATGGGATTCATGCTTCTCCTTTCTTGTAAGGCTTTACTAAGAATAATGTGTTCCACTTCCATCCAGGTTAATACAAAGGCTGTAAAGTCTCCATTTTTTTTTAATGGCCGAATAGTATTCCACAGTGTACATATACCATAGCTTGTTAATCCAT
>CAUYRH010155666.1:0-21622 GCA_963574655.1 Perodicticus potto | reverse complement strand
TTTTTTTTTTTTTTTTTTTTCTGTATAGACAGAGTCTCAATTTATCACCCTCAGTAGAGTGCCGTGGCATCACACAGCTCACAGCAACCTCCAATTCCTGGGCTTAGGCGATTCTCTTGCCTCAGCCTCCTGAGTAGCTGGAACTACAGGCACCTGCCACAACGCCCGGCTATTTTTCTGTTTTGCAGTTCGGCCGAGGCTGGGTTTGAACATGCCACCTTCGGTATATGGGGCCGGCGCCCTACTCGATGAGCTGCAGACCCCACCCAAATGGTCAGTTCTTAATTAGATTTACTTAACTGAAGTGAAGCAACTTAGTATCATTTAGTGGAATTGTGAAGGACTGTCATATTTTTTTAAATAAACAAAGCATAAATATATGTTACTATGATTTATGTATAACAGAGCAGCTTGGCTTGTCTGGAGCCAACGCAGACACGCCATTGGGTGGAGGTGGGTGATGTCTTCTTGTGCTAGAAACTGAATATGTAAGCTCCTTGACTGTCACAGAACATTCTGGAATGCCTGAACAGGTATCTGGCCACATTTCCTGAGTTCATCCTTCACTTGATAAAGATCTTGGATCCTATCCACAGCTGGGGCTCAGACATTTGACAACATGTGTGATGAGTGTATGGTAGGAAGCCAGATTTCAGTGGGGTCCCCACGAGGAAAAAGTCAGAGTAAGCAGAGAAGTGGTCTGACAGAGAGGCCTAGTCACAGGACAGCGAGAGGTCCCCCCTGTCTCCAGTCCCATCCCCAACTGGGGCCCTGATGCTCCCTGGGAAGGGCAGGGCTGTGCGGTAAAACTCAACATTGTTCCACTAGGGTTCCAAGCCGTCTTGTCCGGAGGCTTCTCTCCGAGGGTTCCTGGTGGCAGAGTGGAAGGCACTGTCCCTCGGTTTGGAGTGAAGAGAAGCATCGGAGACGAGAAATCTGTGGGAAAGGCAGCTGTCCCAGGCGCCTCTGGGGACAGTCAGAGAAGGGTGAGCACACGTGGCTGCCAACAGCCTTGAGAGAGACAGCAGCCACCGGACTGCAGATCCACAGGCAGGGGCCCGGTCAGAACCAAGACGCAAGCTGCCCGCCTTGGGTCAGGCCTGAAGACAGACTGGGAAGAAGGCAGGGCTCGCTGGTCCAGAAAACTGGAGACTGTCTCAGAGTCCCCCATCCTCTGGTGGGTGACGCTTTGAGAAGCGCGCTGAGAGTGTTGGTAACCGGCAGGGTTACAGTGAGCAAGGTCCCGGACGATGGCGCTGGCGCTGCTGGAGGACTGGTGCGGGATCATGGGCGTGGACGAGCAGAAGTCGCTGATGGTCATGGGCATCCCCGTGGACTGCGACGAGGCTGAGATCCAGGAGGTCCTGCAGGAGACCTTCAAGTCGCTGGGCAGGTACAGACTGCTCGGCAGGATATTCCGGAAGCAGGAGAATGCCAACGCGGTTCTGCTGGAGCTCACGGAGGACGCTGACGTCTCCGCCATCCCCAGCGAGATTCAGGGCAAGGGGGGTGTCTGGAAAGTGATCTTTAAGACCCCCAATCAGGACACCGAGTTTCTTGAAAAACTGAACCTCTTTCTAGAAAAAGAGGGGCAGACAGTGTCGGGTATGTTCCGAGCCCTCGGGCACGAGGGGGCGTCCCCCGCCGCCGTGCCCTGCGTGTCGCCGGAGCTGCTGGCACACTTGGTGGCGCAGGCCATAGCGCATGCGCCTCAGCCGCTGCTGCCCATGCGCTACCGGAAGCTGCGCGTGTTCTCGGGCAGCGCCGTGCCGGCCCCGGAGGAGGAGCCCTTCGAGATCTGGCTGGAACAGGCCACCGAGATCGTCAAGGAGTGGCCGGTGGCAGAGGCAGAGAAGAAAAGGTGGCTGATGGAAAGCCTGCGCGGCCCGGCCCTGGACCTCATGCACATCGTGCAGGCGGACAACCCGTCGGTCAGCGTGGAGGAGTGTCTGGAGGCCTTTAAACAAGTGTTCGGGAGCCTGGAGAGCCGCAGGACCTCGCAGGTGAGGTACCTGAAGACCTACCAGGAGGAGGGGGAGAAGGTCTCGGCCTACGTGCTGCGGCTGGAGACCCTGCTCCGCAGAGCGGTGGAGAAGCGCGCCATCCCCAGGAACATCGCCGACCAGGTCCGCTTGGAGCAGGTGATGGCCGGGGCCAGCCTCAGCGAGGTCCTGTGGTGTCGGCTGAGGGAGCTGAAGGATCAGGGCCCGCCCCCCAGCTTCCTCGAGTTAATGAAGGTTATCCGGGAGGAAGAAGAGGAGGAGGCCGCCTTCGAGAACGAGAACATTGAGGAGCCAGAGGAAGGGGTCGGCTGGGATAACGGAGGAGGCCACTAGTGACCACCTGGAATGGGACATTCGCCGCCACGCTGAGACCTTCTGGGTACATTTTCTTTAAACATACGAAATTGAAATCGAGGCATTCAAGTCAATTCTTGATTTTTCTAAAGAAAAAAAAAAAACATATCTGGGAGTTCTTAGACCCCCAGGTAGGTGATTAATAAACAAAAGATTAAATGGCAAATATCGGTAAGCCCTAACGCAGGCTTTTCCAACCATTTTTATCACACGGCACACTTGAATTTACAGTTAAACTTCTGCAGCACACTTATATTGGTCCAAAAAAAAATTTTTAAAGGAATATACTTACGTGCTTTGGATTTCTTTCGGAAATAATTTAATTCATGAGCTTTAAAAAATTTTGCGGCACACCCAAGACCCTCTCTGGTACACCAGTTGAAAATCACTGCCCTAAATCTAAAACACTGAACTTCCTTTAACTACCCCCAAACAGGCCAAAGTTTACTGTACCATAGAAGAAAGCGTCGACATTTGAAAAAAATGCATGTTTTGTAGTAAAGTTTGACAAATGAAGCTGTTTGACCTGTCTGGTGGTTTTCTTTCTCTACCCAGCCAGTTCTCTCTGAGTGCCTAGCATCATTGAGACTGGGGACAGCAGTTACAGGCTGCAGTTAAGCAGTTATAAACCCACCAAATGGGCCATGCCCTGGGGAGGTTCCAATCTGGATGAGCAGATGGCCTGGACAGGTGAAAGACAACTAACCCCAATATATTACTATGTAAATAATTCCATAACCCCAATAGAAGTGTCATCACCCTACAAATAGGACTCTCACTGCAGGTAGGTTCCTTTTGTCTCTTACGTGGGAAGTATTCCTCCCCCTCAGAGGGTTCCAGAACAAGGTGCTGTGTCAGGCCCTAAGGACACAGGTGCCTAGGCTTAATCCCTGTTTTCAAGAGGTCCACAGCCTGAGAGATGTCCCCAAAGAAAGGGTGGACGTGAGAGGACAGCATGCCTGAGAAGGAGGATGTGCAGGCCAGTCTGCTTAGAGAGGAAGGTTCTAGTGGGAACAATGAAGAAAAGGAGCTCGCATTTATTTAGGAACTACTGTGTGCACGGTCTCCCCGTGTATCTCAGCATGTGTGTACAGCAATCCTATTGTGGTAACATTTTGCTTTTTATAAAGAGAAAGAAACTGAAGCTCAGAAGATTAAATGGTCTCAACACCAAAATGCTAAGAAGCAGTAGAGTCTAACAGAAGCCCAGAACTCCCGGACTAAACGCTAATCCACCTTCTACCATCATAATGGCTTTCAAATTGTGCTCCACAGTTCTGCAGAGATTTCTCAGCAATTTCATCTCCAAAATGTATTTTAAACTCTTTAAATCTCTACATAACAGGTAAACTCAAATGTGCCAACAACCAATTTTAACATGGCAGTATTCACCAATAGATTGCTTTTATTTCCCGACTGACTCATTTTGTGCAGACCTCAAAACAAAGCTTCCCTTGTGGTATCTGTGCATGTAGATGAACTACTTTTAATTGTTAATAGATTTAAAAACCTGTAGCACCTCGGGTGTTGCGATCAGTTGCGATCAGCCTGTGCATATCATGTAAAGTGTGCCAATCCAGCATAAATGAGCACCATTTAGTTACATGCTAGGCAGAGCTCCAGCACAATTGATGAATAGTCCCATGGTAGATTTGAATGCACTATGAACAAGTTGCTTAGCTTCTCTGATCATGAGTTTCCTCATGTGAAAAATGAGAAGATGAAAGTGTAAGGTTGTAATTAGGATCAAATGACATGACGCCTTTTAAGCACTTTGCATGAACTCTGGGACAGAGAACGTCCTTAATATACTGAGGCTGTTACAACTTCCATGATGCTTACGATGTGCTCAATGCATGCTCTCCTTTATTCTGACCGTTGTGTAGTAACAAGTAAATATGAAATCTTCCAGTCAAGTCATGATACCATTGCATTAGAAACCTTGTCAGCTCTTATTGTAAACTTGAGTGCTTGTCATATTTTATATTTGTGATCAGTATCCGAGTGGTTGTTTGTTGATTGTTAGAGGTTCGACCTTGAAACATTAATTTAGTTTTTCTGATTGTGGGTCCGTTTAACTGGAGAATACCCTGAGATTGTAAGAAAAGCTTTTTATGAAAAAAAAAAGTATCATTCATGATCATGTATATTTCTAAATTATATTTTCAATACCGTTTGACCAAAGTGATGCAATTGACATCCACTACACTGATTTCGTGTGGACTTTCTGTTCATGAAAATGGCTTCATTATTGTCACTTATTGACAGTATGCAAAGTGAAATGTTATAAATGCGAAGTTATAAAATAAATATGTGCTCATAAAATCCTGCATTTTTTTTTCTGATTTCCTGTAGTGTGGCCTTTTAAGTTTAGAAAATCAAGCAAAAACCAGAGGCCTTGAACTCCTCTAGGCAAGAGTACCGGCAAGCAAAGGCTGGAATGAGAGTACTTGGGCTGTGCCTGCAGCTGAGTCCACCCATCATCGATTTCCCTTTTAAAACACACAGAAATGCTCAGCGCCTGTGGCTCAGAGGAGTAGGGTGCCGGCCCCATATGCCAGACGTGGCAGGTTCATACCCAGCCCTGGCCAAAAACTGCAAAAAACAGAAAAAAAACACACACACAGAAACAACAGATGGAGACCACTTTTATCGGTAACTGCTGGCTCATTTGCTCAGAAAAAGTCACTGTACAGATGAATTCCCCAGCTTCTGTTTGGCCAAAGGGGAAATGACCTAGAGATTGAAAATTGTGTTTATGGGCTGAAGTCACCTTTTATTATACAGATGTGTAGGCAAGAAATTCCTCTTACATTTGACCCTCTTGAAATTGCTTCTCTTCTTCTTTTCCGGGAAGCATTTTTTCACTGGGCCATACACACTGTAGCCTAGTCCATTAAAGAGGAGTGTCCCAAGGGGTGCTCAGCACCAAGGGTCTCCCGCTTTCCTGAGCAACACCTCCTGGGGGTGGTCTCACCTTGTACTTCAAGTCTCCAGGGCTGACCCGCAGAGTCTCCAAGGCTTTTCGTACCACTGCTGAGGATAACTTTCCACCACAACTCTGGTGCTGATCGCAGACCAAGCCATCAGCATCCCGCCTCTTCAGGCTGGAGGTGTGATTTCACACTTGCACCTGCACCAGCCACGCCTACCAGCTACCAGCTTTACCCCTCCTCCCTCTGCTGTGTTCTGCCGCCATCCTAAATGCAGTCTCTGTTCTGACCATGCTGGGCTATGCTTCCAGCTTACCTGCTAGACACCCAACAGTGTCCCAACAAACCTGCCTGAATCATCAAAGGGTTTGCTAAATTCCTTGTCACCATACACCCTCACTGAACTCTGGTCCTCCTCCTGGTGCAGCCCCTTAAGAGGAAGAAGCTCAGTCTCCCCACCTCAAAAGAGATTGGAGGGTAGTAGTGGCACTGGGGACACTGCTCACTAACTTATCATGTCCTCACTTGTAAACATTTGCTCCTCCTTGGCCTGGGCTCATCCCCTCTGCCCCACCAACCTCTGTGGAGGGGTCCTGAGGACGATGATGACAAAGAGCAATGACAAAGCAAGCCAGCGGGGAGAGGGCTCCCTTTAGGGCTGAACCTGGTAGCAAAGAGTAGGAAGCAAAACATAATGCATCTGAGCCCCCATTCAAGGGAGTCCTGCAGGACTGGGAAAGTGAAGAGGGTTGGAAGCCAGTTTTCAAGGAGCAGAGCCTGAAATGAAACAGATGTGAAGCAAGAGGATTCGGGAGGAGTGTTAGCAAATGTGTTTTATGCGGACCACCAGCAAAATCTGTGGATGGTCTGAAGGCCCAGGATCTGGGCAGACATCTCTCCCACCCTCTTTCTGTCCAGGTGGGCCAGACAGAAAGATTCCTTGAATTTGCCAGAGAAGGCTTGCGCTCATTTAGAGGCTGTCTTGCAGAGGAAGATGGTGCCCTTGGATGAGCTTCTCCAAAGCACCATTAGGCTCTGGAGTTCTGGTCCAGACCTACATGACAGAGCTCCTGTGCCCACTCAAGTGCCCCTCAACCTCCTAGAAGGACCCTTTCTTGAAAATTAGAGCAACTCCAGAAGTGTGTGCCAAAATCAATTTTATCACAAGGAGAAAGGTGTAGGGTTTCAGTTTCTCTTTCAGGACACCAGCTGGAGCTGCTCATTAATTGTCTGGGCCACTGTCAACAACAGCTGAGGCTTTTTCCCAGTCTACCCCCCACCCACCCTGTAAACAAGGGAAAAGTTACTGGACTACACAGGGGTTGCTGAGGCTGGCAGCCACTGCAGGCCACCCCAGGGCAGGGAGGGGTGGGATGGTGTTCGCCATCCTGCCCATCTGCCCTGCACTGTCTGACAGTTCCATGTAAGGCCCTTCTCAATTAACCCAATCACTAAAATAAAAGCTTTCACAAACTAACAAGTAGTGGTCACAAAAATAAACTTTATGTTGTGAGTGAACATGAGAAAGCCAATGGGAACCAGGCTGGTAAATAAGGGAGGCTGAAATGTGCTGACCACCTATTGTATACACAGCCTGGTAACATTCGATTCAAAAGTGTCAGCCTCTAATGAAACTCACTGAGCTTGGGGACACCACTCACTAACTAGATTGTGGTTAGTGGATGTTTTAAATGTTCTAGTGATCTTGTATATGAGCTTATGGCAACTGGGAATGTCTATGGGTAGGTGTGCTGCCATCTTGGTATTAAACAGTTACCAGTCCACAATGGTCAGGGCTATTTCCAAGTTCAAGATGATTTATGGATCTAAAACCAAGGTGGTAATTCTGAGGACTCACAAGCCCTGTAACTGGTCTGAGTTTATGGCTTTCACGCAACAATGAGGGATATGAAACAAAACTGCAGAATTCCATACCCAGGGCCCTGTGTGGGCTTCAGCAAATTACTGACAGCCCATGTGGCAAAGCCCATAGGATCCCTGGGTCATATTTTCCCACTGGGACCACTGGGTTTTATCAGCAGTCGAAATACTTAGGCGCTAATCCTCTCTGACCAGACCTGTCCTCAAGTTCTTGGTGCTTGAGAATTGACAATGGCATGATCTGAAATGTACCCCGCTTGTAACAAGAATGTATTTTGGCTCAATTTAGGAATCCATTGAAATTGCAGTTCAAGGGGTAAGGCTGGGCAGGCATGTGTGTGGGCATGTGCCATTCCTCTGGCACCAGGAGATTATTCCAGAAATGAGCAGGTTTTACCTCCACTAGACATTTACCAAATGGTCAAAGCACTCAGACACAGGGGTAGGTATGGGAATTGATAATGATTAAAGACTAAGAAAGGGGCAGAGGGGACCATATCTAACATCTACTCACCTCACACACTACTGGCATTTCCAACCTACATCAGAAATAAAGGATAAGGCCATGAGTGGGGGATCATGCCTGTAATCCTAGCACTCTGGGAGGTCGAGGTAGATTGCCTGAGCTCATGAATTCGAAACTAGCCTGAGCCAGAGCAAGACCTGGTCTCTAAAAACAGCCAGGCATTGTGGCCGGCACCAATAGTCCCAGCTACTTGGGAGGCTGAGGCAAGAGGATTGCTTAAGTGCAAGAGTTTGCGGTTGCTGTGAGCTGTGACTCCATGGTACTCTACCGAGGGTAAGAAAGTGAGACTCTGTTTCAAAAAAAAACAACAAACAAACAAAAACAAAAACAAAGAATAAAGCAACAGAAATTAAATGAGAAGCATAATAAAACAACAGGATGAAAGCAGACAACCCCAAGCAGAATAAGTGTGAAGAAAATTACACATAGGCACATTGTGGTTAAACTGCTAAACCAAAGACAAAGAGAAGATCTTGAAAGCAACCAGAGAAAAATGCCGTATTACATGCCAAGGAAGAACCACTTGCTGCTGACATCCATTACAGTATCCAATTACTGCTGACATCGTATGAGAAAATATGGAGGCCAAAAAACAGAGCAGTCACCTCTCTAAACCACTGGCTAAGTAGCGATTCGCTCAGCCAAGATTTAGTAAAAATGTGCCTTTAAAATCATCTGAACCTGGAAATGAATGTGGAGGTAATGGCGGCAGTGGGCGGGGACAATTGGGGAGAAACTCATTAACTAGTGATTGAATTTCCTTCATGGTTATTGGACTATTTAGGTTTTCTATTTTCTTCTGGAGTCAATTTTAATAATTCATATTTTCTCATTTTTTAATTTTATCTAAGCTTTCAGCTGCACAGACATAAGTTTGTCAGTGTTCTCTTTAGATGTTTTAAATTATTAATACTTCTGTAGTTATGGTTGTAAAGGTGGTTGTCATCCCCATTCTCCCGGCACTATAGCCAGTTGCCTGTATATTGAGTTTGCTGAGTGGCAGAGTAGCAAACCCCCTGAGCTGGGATTCAGGAGACTTTGGTTTGGGTGATGGTTTTGCCTCTGTGTGCCTCGGGAAAGTCGTTCACTTCTCTTAAGACTCTGTCTTTCCCTCTGCAAAAGAATGTTAGAAACAAAACACCAATGGTTCTCTGTTGACTTGAATGAATCTTAGGTGGGGCAAGGTACAAGTAGCTTGTACCTTGCCCCACCTAAGATTCATTAATTTATTTAGAAACATTTATTAATCACTTTCATGTTAAGCACCTCCCCAGGGGCTGGATATGAAGAGAAGCAGGATAGCATCTCAAAATCAAGGAATCTCATGAGACGATATGGCACATACACTAAAAACATGGAACAGGTGAGTGAGTGACGGAAGCAATGACACATCTACCCATGTCTTCCCGGCTTCACTAAGGGGGATCCCACAGACCTTTCACAATAAACAGTGCGGGGCTAGACCTCTGCCAATGACTTCCCAGAGGACTGTGAGTATCCAGTGAGAGAACAGACCACAAGGCAGATCAAGACGCAGAGCATCCCGACCTGGGATGCGGTGCACTTGGCGTTCAGTGGAGCCCATCCCCCCCCCAGGACTCTCTCAAGCCTGGGCCTGACAAACGGACCCCTGCAGCTCCAAGGAGAGTCACACTAGTCTGCTCAGGTTGCTGTGAAAACCCCACAGCCTGAGTTTCTTACACATCAGCAATTGACATCCTCACAGCCCTGGAGGTTGGAAGACTGAGATCAAGGTGTCAGCAGGGTCGGTTTCCCCGAGGACTCTTCCTCAGATGGCCGCTGCTATAGACCGAATGTTTTCTTTCTCCCACTATTCCTACTTTGAATTCTAATCCCCAAGGGGATGGTATCAGGAGGACTTTGGAGGGTGATTAGATCGTGAGGAGGGAACCCTCATAACTGGGATTAGTGCTCTTTATACAAGAGCCCCGGGAGCTCATTCACCCCATCACCCATGTGAGGCACAACCAGATGTCCCCGTCTGTGAACCAGTAAGGGGTCCTCATCAGACACTGAATCACCGGCACCTTAACCTGGGACGTCCAAGTCTCTCGCACTTTGAGAAATAAATTCGTCATTTATAAATTAGCCAGTTTGTGCTGTTTTGACAGCAGCCTGGATGGACGCCTCTCTAGTGTCCTTCTCTGTGTCAAAATCCTGTCCTTTGATAAGGACACTGGTCAGGTTGAATTAGAGCCCACCCTCTCTACCTTATTTTAACTTCATTACCTCTTTTAAGGCCGTATTTCAATACAGTCCTGGAGGTTAGAACTCAACATAGGAATCTTGGGGGACACGATTAAGCTCATAGCAGAAATCAAGCCCAGGGACCCATTATAGAGACAAGGATGAGGATCAGGGGACAGTGTCCCCTGCCCTCTGAGGGGAAAATGCTGCCCGTGAGCCACAGCTGATAACACAAGAGAAGGAAGCGACAGCTTCCACCGCCACTCCGAATGTGAGAACGTGGTCCTTTTCCAAAATTAGAGTGTTCTGCGCTACTGTGTCGCTCTAAATAGTGCCTGTTGACGCTGCTGTCAGCTTTTTTCAGACCTTCTTTCTGGCATATTTTAACCCTTTGGTGAGCACTAGCCTGGCTCTGAGGGACCTGAGAGCTGCCCCCACCCCCGGCCCAGGGACAGCCTCCCGCCTGCCCGCTCACTTCCTGGTCAGAATGTTCCCTCCTCGTCAACACTGGCCATTACTCCCAAGAAGAGAGAGCTGGGGGTCGGGCGCACCACGCAAGAAATTATTTCAAAGAAAGCCTGTTGCTATGGGAACTAGTTGTCAAATGCTTTTCTGTGCGGGAGGTGTCAAGAGCAGGGCTGCAGGTTTGACAAAGCACTTTTCTCATTTCTCTTCATTGGTGACAAGAACAATGAGTGACTGGAGATGGGGGCGGGGAGGAAAGCATTTATCTGTCATAAATGCACCCTGAGAGTGAGCCAGTGGCCTAAGGGATGACCCATGCAAATAGAGCCTTTTAATCAGTGCTTAGGGGCTGGGGGGAGCTCTGCTGGAGACAGGATGGGGAGTGAGAGAGAAGCCACCTTAGCTGAATCAGAAAGTGTTCCCAATGCTCTTGCTCTCTGCCCAGCCCCACGCTGGGCTCTGTTGGTATGCTGACCTAGTCTGTGCACTGGGGAGCTAGCAGTCTCTTAGGGGAAGTGGAGCCGGCACAGAGAATGAGAGAAATGACACGGGCCAGTGTGCAATATTGATTGAACTGCGTGGCTACTGTAAAGAGGTTCTTGTCTGCCCGGAACGGATGCAGCCTCTGAGAATCTCACACAGGCATTCTTGAGAGCGTGTTTCCCTCTGCTTGGGACCAGGGGGTGGGGACAGAACACTGATCTGCTCCTCAAGGACATTTGTCCCATTGTAAATCTCCAAAATACATAAGGAACTCAAACAACTCAAAAACAAGAAAACAAATAACGTGATTGAAAATGGGCCAAGAATCTGAATAGACATTCCTCCTCATACAAATGGCCAACAGATGTGTGAAAAATGCTCAATCGGAGATGAAGAATTGGAATCATAATGTGAGATATTAGACAAAAGGTAAGTGTTTGCAAGGACATAGAGAAAAGGGGAGCTAAATTAGTATAGCTATTATGGAAAACAGTACGGGGGTCTCTTCAAAACATTAAAAATGAAGCTCCCGCGTGAGCCAGCAAGCTCACTTCTGATTATATATCTAAAGGAAATGAATTCTTTATGTCAGAGAGATGTTTGCACATCTGTGTTTATTGCAGCAATAGTGACAAGAGTCAAGTTATGAAATCAACCTAAGTGTCCAGTGATAGATAAATGTCTAAAGAAAATGTGGTGTTTACACCATAGGAGGGAATATCAATCAGCCTTGAAAAAGAAGGAAATCTTGTCATTTGCAATAACAGGGGTGAACCTGCACGATCTCACTTGTAAGTGGAAAGCAGAGAGCTGAAGAGTCATGCTGGTAGGAGGGGCTGGGGGGGAAATGCAGACATGCTGGTCCAAGGGCAGGAAGCTGCAGTGACCCGGGATGAGTAAGTTCTAGAGATCTATCCTACAGCGTGGTAACTATAGGTAACGATACTGTATTGGGTACGTGAAATTTGCTTAAAGAGTAAATCTTAAAGTGTTCTTACCTTTTAAATAAAGGTAACTTAAAGCAAAGTGATGCAAATGTGAATTAGCTTGATAGTGGTCATTTCATGATGTATAAGTACATCGAAATACCATGTTGTACATTGTAAATATGGACAGTTATTATTTGTCGGTTACAGCTCTATAAGGCTGGGGAAAGATAAACTGTCCCAGCTGTGTGGACAACCCCAGACTCTGGGATTAATGCCTTCAGATCCACCTCAGCTCTGGGGTCAAGCTTCTCCTGGGGCAGCTGAAACAATTGTCGAGCACATTGGTCACAAGTGCCACACAGGCCACTCACCCCACCCACCCACCCACCCTCAGTGGGCATCTGCTGTTGGGTCTGTGCCGTTTCCCCTCACACACGTTATCCCAGCCAACCTGCCCACCTTTAACTCCCCCCAGTGTCTACTTCCCCAAGGACCCGACCAGCAGAGCCAGATTTCCACTGGTCACAAGGTAACTGCTGGAACCCATAGCTAATCACAGAATACCAACTGTAAACCTGGCTCCGGAAAGGTTTTTTTTTTTGAGACAGAGTCTCACTATGTCACTCTGGCTAGAATGCCGTGGCATCACAGGTTACTCTTGGGCTTGAGAGATTCTCTTGCCTCAGCCTCCCAAGTAGCTGGGACTACAGGCGCCTGCCACAACACCTGGCTTTTTTTTTTTGGTGTAGCTGTGGTTGTTTAGCTGGCCCAGGTCGGGTTCGAACACACCACCCTCGGTGCATGTGGCTGGCACTGTAACCACTGTGCTATGACAGAAAGGTCTTATAAACAGATGTGTGCTTATCCTTTTGGGCTGAGGAACTCCTAAGAATATATCAATAGGAAAAAGCTATGTGTCTACACTGGCAATGGGTGCGGGCGCCAGGGGCCTCTGGTTGTAGTCAGTGGGGGCAGCCAAGGCGAGGCCCAGCGTCTGAGCAGGGGCAGCGAGAGGGCAGGCTGTCCTAGCGGGGACATGATTTGTTTCTGGACACGCAGAGCCAGTGAGCTGCCCAGTATTCCTTTCTCATTAAGTTAGCCAGAGATGGTGCCTGTTGCTTTATCACTGAAAACCTGTTATAATTTGGGAATGAAGGACATTGGATTACAGGAAATGACTTTTTCTCATGAGGTCGTAAGGAACTTTGAATGCGAAAAGCCATTTTTAGAGATGGCAAAAGCCCAAGGAGAACTGCTCAAGTGCAACATAATTAATCACATAGACGCTGGATTAATTAGAGGGAAGGCTAATAATTCAAGCAAACAACAACAAAAGACATTCAGAGCCAGTTCCTGCTGAAGTTCTTTGAGGAGGAGGCAGTAAATGACCATCGAGTTCTCCCTCTGTTCCTGTAATTCCAAGTTCACTGAGGCAGGACCCCACCTCCACCTCTCCTTCTGAGCCCTGGGCACCTGCCTGCTTTGTCTAGAGCCCCCAGTGGAGAAGGGATGTGCTATGGGTATTGTGTCCCCCCCAAATGCATATGAAGTCCTAAACCCCAGTACCTCAGAATGTGACCTTATTTGGAAACAGGTCGTTGCTCATTAAAACAAGATTACAGGTGTTTCACATCTGCAGTCCTAGCACTTTGAGAAGCCCAAATGGAAAGATCACTTGAGGCCAGGAGTTCAAGATCAGCCTGAGTAAGAGTGAAACCCCATATCTACAAAAAACAGAAAAAAGTTAGCTGGGCATAGGACGGCAGCTAGAGTTCCAGCTAATCAGGTGGCTGTGGCAAGAGGATCATGTGAGCCCAGGAGTCTGAGGTCGATGTGAGCTATGATGACACCACCACCTCTAGTCCAGGTGACAAAGTGAGACCCTGTGTCAATTAAAAAGAAAAAGATGAGATCCCACTGGAGTAGGGTGGGCCCCTTAGGCAATATGAGTGGAGTTATATTTTTGTAGAAACAGTCTCATTTTATTGCCCTCAGTAGAGTGCCGTGGTGTCACACAGCTCACAGAAACCTCCAACTCCTGGGCTTAGGCGATTTTCTCTTGCCTCAGCCTCTGGAGCAGCTGGAGCTACAGGCGCCCGCCACAACGCCTGGCTATTTTTTTGTTGCAGTTTGGCCGGGGCCGGGTTTGAACCCGCCACCCTCGGTATATGGGGCCAGCGCTCTACTCGCTGAGCCACAGGCGCCGCCCCTGAGTGGAGTCTTTTTAAAAGGGGAAATGTGAACACAGCAGCATGTGAAGGAAGGATGCCGCGTGAAGCTGAAGGCAGGGACAGGGGAGGCAGCAGCAAGCCAGGGAACAGAAGGGTTGCCCGTGACCACCAGAAGCAAGGGGAGAGGCCTGGAGCAGAGTCTTCCTCAGAAGGAACCACCCCAGCGCCCATCTTGATCTTGGGCCTTCGCCCTCCAAAATAACAGTCGAATAGACCACTCGATCTATAGTTCCACAGTGAAACAGGAAAAGAAGGCATGCCCTTCGTGGTGATTTAAGATTTTTGGTTTAGGGCAGGGGTTCCCCAGACCTTGGCCATGACCTCTTTGGAATAGCAGTTAGGCCACCGGACAACTCGGGACTGGAGATTCCAGGTTGAGAGCCCCCTGTATCTTAATGGCATTCCCTCCCGCTTCCCTCCCAGGTGTGATGTGTAGTGTCACTGTTTTACTCAGAAGAAGGAGCGATTATAAGGAAAAATTGGGGCAGTCCAGCATATTAAGTCTTTGTCAACTCTCTTGCAGGCTCAAAGTAGAAAATGCTTCACTCCTTGGTAGAGTAGATACTTGCCCATGTGCCAATAAAGACAGCTGCACACAGTGTTTTAAAGCTTCCCCCACAAACCACAATCACTGCCACGATGAGGGCTTGGGTCCAGGTCCCACGAGACTGCCCCCACTTCACACAGCAGTCACAAGTCTGCTCCAGGTCACCCACACTTCCTCCTGGCCAACAACAGATCTGGGGATTCCCACCACGCCCCTCCCCATGTTTGATAAGTCACTAGAATGACATGAGAAGCTCAGGAAAGCCCTATACTTATGATCATGATTTTATTACAAGGGACAGCCAAGCAGAGGCCGTTTCGGTGCCCTGGTACGATCGCCCACCCAGCCCTGCAGGCCTCATCCTTGTTCAGGATTTTCACCACGGTTTCATTCTCTCGACCTGCTTGATGAAACCATCGGCCATGTAATGGAACTCAATCTCCAGTCTCTCCTCTCTGGAAAGTTCCCACCCTCTAATCACAGGGTTAGTTTTTCCGTGGCCAGGCCTATCCCCAGAGGAGAGACTCATTGTGAGTGCATCAGCATAAACTCAGGTGTGGTCTAAAGAGGCTCATTAGGGACAACAAAAGACATTCCTTTCACTCGGGAAATTCCTACTGATTTTGAAGCTCTGTGCCAGGAGTCAGGAAAAAAGACCAATTTTATCATTATTTTTTCCAAGACTTTGCCACAAAGGCAAATGCAATCTAGAGCTTGTTAATGTCACCATGTGGCCCCTAAGCTGTGCTCCCAGGGCCCAGCGCGGTCTGTCATTTTAAAAGCCCACCCCTAGCAGAAGGTCAGTAGCTCAAAGGGAAAAGCATCCCTGCCAGCCCCCACATCTAAGTCTGCATCTGCTATCTCCTGGGTGATTCTCCTGCTTCTATTTTTTTTTTTTTTAAAGGGACAGGGGGTTTTTTTATTTATTTTTGCCAGGGGCTGGGTTTGAACACACCACCTCCAGCATATGGGCCTGGCACCCTACTCCTTTGAGCTACAGGTGCCACCCGGATTCTCCTGCTTTTAGCTTCCTTCCTAACTCCAACCTCATATGGGCTTGGGGCCCTTGGTTTAGTGCTCTATCTTAGCCTAATCCTCCCAAGCTGACTTTTCAAATCTTGATTTCTCAACCCCAAGACACCCCTGAACTGCTGCAGAGCTCAAGCCACCCTCCCCAGCTTCTGCCCTTGAAGGCTCAAACATGCACACCGCCTTTGTGAATCATTTCCCCGCGTTGGAAACTTTTCTGTCCTGTGGGCACATCGCTTCCCTCTCCTGTTTAGTCTTGTAATTTCTCAGCTCCATGCTCCCCACCATCCGTCTCAGCCCCAGTACAGAATGGAACCAAAGGCAGGGACAAAGTCTGTAGGCCTGTCCCAACTCCCACATGTTCCCCATCGGCCATCCAGGAACAACTTATGGCGTTTGCCAGGAACCAAGACATTTTAACAAAGAGAGCAAAAGGACAACCTTCTAAGTTTGGAACTTCAGGCACTGTGACAGTTGGCAGGGAGGGATGTTTGGGGGCATAACTCAAATCACACCTCGCAGGAGGCTGCCTATGCCAGCCCCACCCGAACATCAGAAGCTGGAACTGATGGTAAACCCAGCTTTTACTTTCTCTTAAAATCAATGACCTTGCCAATGTGGAATCACAGGCTCTAATACAATACGCGTACATGGTGTATACTTAGAGACTCCTGTACAAAGGGAAATGGACTGGTGAGATTATCTAGGGAGACAGGAAGCATTAATCATCAACTCCATCAAATTCTCAAGAGAACAACTTACTTTGGCTGGGCGGATCTGCCTTCTCAACATGCTTTTTCCCACACATTTTATTTCTTCCAGTTTCTTCATGGGAACCTCATCCATTGCCTACTCTCTTACAACAGAATGTGGCAAAGGGAAGTTGGGGGAAGATCTAAGATGCACAAAGCAATCTACCTCTGGGACCAGTAAGGGGCTGGGGGATCCCACTCTGCTTTGGGGTTGTATTTCGGGGTTCTCCAGGGACACTGAACCTGGATATGATGGTGTATGTATAGGTATGTATGTGCATATATACAGTAGAACCTCCATAGTTGGCCACCTCCCTACACTGACCACTTCCTAAAGTTCACCTAATTTTCATGGACCAGAAATGCACCACGTGCGTATATCAGTACAGTAGGCCTAGTTCCTTCTGTTGACCACCTCCATGGATTGACCAGTTTGTGACAATCCCTTAGATGGTCAACTTACAGAGATTCTATTGTGTATATATACACGTATATATATACAGAGAGAAAGTGGAGTGGATTTATTATAGGAATTGGCTCATGCAAATATGGAGGCCCAGAAGTCCCACAATTTGTAGTTGGCAAGCTGGAGTCCCAGGAAATTTGATGGTGTAGTTTAGTCCAAGTTCAAAGGCCTAAGAACTACAGGGCCCAGCAACGTAAACCCCAGTCTGGTGGCAGAAGACAAGAAGAGAGTCTCCAGCTCCAACAGTGAGGCAGAAAACAAGTGAAAACAAGGAAGAGTGAATTCCTTCTTCCTCCCCCTTTTGTTCAGTTCAGGCCATCAGCAGACTGGTTGGTGCCCACTGTCACTGGAGAAGGACACCCACTTTGCTGATTCTGCCATTTCAAATGTTAATCTCATCTAGAACCCCCTTCACAGACATACTAGGAAATAATGCTTAATCTGGGCACCTCATAGCCCAGTCAAGTTGATGCATAAACCTAACCAGGGCCCCAGGTAGCAACAGTTGTGGTCACAGGCAGCAAGCAGCTGGCAGTATGTGGAAGGGGATGAATATCTTTTTTTTTTTTTTTTGTAGAGACAGAGTCTCACTTCATTGCACCCGGTGGAGTGCCATGGCGTCACACAGCTCACAGCAACCTCCAACTCCTGGGCTTAGGCAATTCTCTTGCCTCAGCCTCCCGAGTAGCTGGGACTACAGGCACCTGCCACAGCGCCTGGCTATTTTTCTGTTTTGCAGTTTGGCTGAGGCCGGTTTTGAACCCGCCACCCTCAGTATATGGGGCCGGTGCCCTACTTGATGAGCCACAGGTGCCACCCAGAGGGAATGGATATCTTAAAAGTCATGGGGAAGGAAACTAAGACTCATTTAGCTTTTTTCATATGCCAAAGTGCCAGGAACTTGAAAGATATTCCTTTATTCAACACTCAAACAGAACAGCCCTATGAGATATTCTCATTTTGCAGATGAGGAAATCAAGATTGAAAGGTCACCCGAGTAGCAGATGAAGAGATAGTTTTGATCCCATATCTCTGACTCAAAGTTCATTTTCTTGTCCTGCAACACTAAGGCATCCGAAAAGGAGCTGAAATCAGAGCCCTGAGGGCCACAGGGGATTTATGGCAGGGCCCCAGTCCTTATCAGGTGGTTGTCTTCTCTGTAGTACCAAAGTCCCGAGAGTCACCAGGGCAGGAAGTAAAAGGCTGACCGGTAACAGAAACATCTTGAGGGTTGGATTATAACAGGTGGGGCTGGATCTACTTGAATCTCTCCTGCCTCAGATATAAACTCACCTGCAAATTTATGATTTATCTCATCTCATTTACCCACATTCAGTATAAATTACAGTTTACATTTCACTGCTTGCTCTTTCTGGGCTGTGAGCTCCTTATATGTTCCCTGTGTTCTCCACCACACTACCTGGCACTGGGCAGAAGCTCCACACATGATGGTTGGATGTGTCAATGAATGAACAAACAAATGTGCCATTAGCCGAGGATCAAAGTCCTTCATCTCTGGCGTGAGCAGCACCGCAGAGGCCCCTAAGCCAGGTGTTGACCGCACAGATGAGGTGCCCGATAAGCCTGGAGAAAACTCAGCAGCCCCTTGCTAGAATTCTTTCCTAGGATTCTTTGTATCTCTGAGCCGGCTTGACAGATATGAGTTTTTAAAACCCCTCACACACACTTGGTTTATTAAATAAACACAAGGGATTTTTCCTCTACATATTAAAAGCTGCCTGGACCTAATTTCTCATTCCAGCTGCTTTTTGCGTGGGGGAGGGGCCTTAGAGACAGTGGGAGAGAAAGTAGAGGGGAGGTTCTTGGAGTCTCAGAAACACCCAATGCGTTGTTTATCCAAGGCCACAAAGAGCCCAGAATCCTAGCATCCTCCTGAGATGTTCCCATGGAAACCAGACTTGTGCTGTGCATACGGAAGGGCAACTTCCAGCATGATCAGCGCTGGCTCCTGAGAGAATGTGATGCCTGAGGTAGCAAACTGCAGACAAGGCATTGAGGGGGAGCAACCAGAAAATCCACCCTCCTGCTCCTCTCTCCTCACCGCTGACGGGAAATGCACCAGCCCCAGAATGGTGTTGAGCGCAGACCTCCCCTGGCCTGAGTGACGGATCAAACGAGCACCTGCCTGAGATTGTTAGGTGTTAATTGCACCTTGTCATGTCAGAGGAGGAAATGAGGCAGGGCTAGGGGGCAGACGGGAATTTTGCACAGGGGGAATGTCTTAAATGCATTCTACATCGGAAACAAATGATGACCAGGTGTAGCCAGGACAGGAGACACAAATGTCTCTGCTTCCCTTGACAGGGAGACAGCAGCTGCCCCAGCCATCTCTCCACTTCTTACCAGCTGGTCCGTGTTTGGGGGCAGGAGCCAGTGGAGTTACCCTCTTTGCTCCCAACGCTGGCTCCATTGCCACTTCTGTGTCACCTACAAGTTACATGACCTCGAGAGACTGTGGGACTTCTCTGAGCCTCTGTTTCCTATTATGAGGATAATTAGATCTGCTTCATAATGTTCTTGTCATTTAAAAAAAAGAAGCTCCGGGTGGTGCCTGTGGCCTAGTGGGTAAGGCGCCAGTCCCATATACCGAGGGGGGCGGTTCAAACCCAGTCCCAGCCAAACTGCAACAAAAAAATAGCCTGGCCTTGTGGGGGGCGCCTATAGTCCCAGCTACTCAGGAGGCTGAGGCAAGAGAATCACCTAAGCCCAGGTGTTGGAGGTTGCTGTGAGCTGTGATGCTATTGCACTCTACAGAGGGCAATAAAGTGAGACTCTATCTCTTAAAAAAAAAGAGAGAGAGAGAGAAGCTCCGTGGGAGGGAGTAGCACCAGGTTGGACTGAGCCAGGGGTAAGGCCCTCATTCCCTTCCTTCACACACCAACCTCCAATCTGTCAGAACCAGCGTTTCTTCCTCTGAAATGTCTCTCAACGTACCTCTCCCCATCCCACCGACCCCATCTCTGTCTTTGTTTATGTGGAATACGCTCAAATTAGAATTTACTGGAAGGGAGCTGGGACATCTCGTGGAGAAAGGGAAACACATCCAGCCTTCACATGGGACTGGAACCAGCAACCAAGGTCAACTTCTTCATCTGGCTGGGACCAAATGGTCTCCTGGCCTCTCTGTCTCCCTGCGTGGCAGTTTGCCCACCTCTCTGTGACCGTGGAAGGAGTGATTGTACTAGCCCTGACTCCTTAGAGCCCCCGACATGGGTGTTCAACACAAATGAGAAGCGTCTCTGTGGTAGCCCCCAATTCCAAGACAATCACCTCATTTACCCACTTTCAGTCAAGAGTCCCCTGTGGTTCATCAGCTGTGACCAGAGATGTGTCCCAGAGCCCCTCTGCAGGGGGGAAGCTCAGAGAAGGGAACACGGAATGAGCAGGCACCCCCAGGTATTCTTTGGTTCCACAAAGCCACCCTTAGTGGGTTTGTCACAGAAGTTTTGAGCAGATGACTTAGTAGAAGTTTCTGTGGCCCCGATGTTCTCTCAACATGTGCCCTGCCCTGGATAAGACAGGCTGCACATTCCTGGGAGAAACAGAGGCCTCCAAGTCTGGCCACCCCGTTCACATGTGAGAGCAGGCAGTCAGGGCCAAGTTCAGGAACTTCACGTGGCTGGGTGCAGAAATCCAGCCCTTACAGAAGTGTCCAGATTTGCACTTCTGGGATACTGAACGTCTTCCTTGAGCTCCAAGGAAAGGGAGATGATGTAAAATTGAAGCTGAACTTGAGACATCACCCTGCACTGGGAGAAAGCAACCTTATTTCTTCGTGCTGGATCCTTTCCCAGAAAGTCACAAACCATTCTCTGAAGCTGAGTTTAATGGGACACATCTGCTGTAAGGGTGGCTCAGGTTCTCAGGCTGTTTTTCAGCTGCATTATTTTGCCAGCCTTAGAAGGCAGCTGGGAGAACAGTCCTGAATTGAGAGCCTTGTAGGGACGTGATTCGCGTGGTCACTCACTCACCCAGCAAATATTTATGGAGTGTCTATTGTGAGTTTGACAAGGTCTCCTGAGGATGAACGGTGAGCAGAAGCCAGCAAGGTGCACAACGTTGCAGAGCCTACAGTTTAAAGGACTCAGCAGTCAGCTCCAGCTGTGTGAAATTGCAACCATTAGGCCAGGGGAGGTTGGCCCTAGACCAGGAATCAGCTTCTCACCCTGGGAAGGGTGGCGGAGACGTCAAGTCCCATGAAGCTCTAATGTGTGTCACCTGTACCAACACAGAGCGCTGTTGAACTTACCAGGCGCTGGTGGGGCAGCGTGATCAGCTGAAAGCTCGCCTGCAGCTGGTTGAGGAATGGGTGCAGTAGAAAGAAAGGGACACAAGATGTGTAAATAACTCAAGAAATTTGGCTCTGAAGAGGAGCAGAGAGAGGATGAGGAGGGTTGAGTGTGGGGTTTTCCACTAACCCTTCATCTTATCGACAGAATGCATGTGTTTAATGAGATATGTCTGGAACTGCCATAATCCCTGGTCCCCCACAGCACTCTCCTGCCCTAACCCTTACTACTCCCATGTTCAAATTCTTTCACCCTTTTTAGTTCTGCCCCTTAACTTACCTGTGCATATTTACATCAAATGCTTATTTCTTCTTCTTTTTTTTGAGACAGAGCCTCAAGCTGTCACCCTGGATAGAGTGCTGTGGCATTATAGCTCACAGCAACCTCCAATTCCTGGGCTCAAGCAAGTCTCCTGCCTCCGCCTCCCAAGTAGCTGGGACTACGGGCGCCCGCCACAACGCCCGGCCATTTTTTGGTTGCAGCCGTCATTGTTGTTTGGTGGGCC
>CAUYRH010155665.1:0-73839 GCA_963574655.1 Perodicticus potto | reverse complement strand
TATCAATGTCTATATATAGTGATCAAGAAAATGCTATGAGAGCTATCTCTCACAGTACTATCAAAATGTTTCTGATTGTATATGAAGCACATTCTGCCCTATGATTGCACCAATGTACACAATTATGATTTAATAAAATTATTAAATAAAATAAAATAAAATAAAATAAAAAAGAATTTTGGGCTGGACACAGTGGCTTATGTCTACAATCCTACCACTCAGGGAGGCCGAGGCCCGTAGACTCCCTGAGCTCAGGAGTTTGAGACAAGCCTGAGCAAGAGTGAGATCCTGTCTAAAAATTGCCGGGCGTTGTGGCCAGTGCCTGTAATCCCAGCTACTTGGGAGGCTGAGGCAAGAGGATATCTTGTGGTCTCTCTGACCTATAATGCCAAGGCACTGCACCCAGGCTGACAGAGTGAGATTCTGCCTCAGAAAAGAAAAAAAAAATGCCTAATTTGTTTTTAACTTATGCTCTTTTATATAATTTGAAACGAGGCTTAACCTCCATCTCCCTGCTCTACCCTCATGGTTAAGAAAGCTGTGAAGCTCATGAAAGTCTTAGTGTTCAGAATATATCTTCCATTTTTTCTTCTATCTTTGAAAAACCTCTTCCTTTCAAACATAAGTATGGTTGTTAAATGTAGTATAAGATAATGTAATTTAACAATGTACGATACTTTAGAATTATGTAATAGTATATAATTCCTTGGCTCTCTTTTAGAATGCTATTGAATGCATTATGCCTAGTAAACTGAGTCTTTTCTTAAAAATAATAGTTTTCATTACTTTTCAGTGAAAAATTACTTCTTTATTTGGCAATTATAGAATCAGATTTCATTCTTCTGGAAGGTGTACTAACTTATGGAGCCTGTTTAAAAACCACATAGGATAAATCAATAAAGAGTCACACACTTTAAGAATATGACTCAGAAAACTGTAGTCCACTACTAAGTGTGGAAATAAATGAAAATCTCTCAGCTGGGCGCAGTGGCTAACACCTGTAATTCTAATACTTCGGGAGGCCGAGGCTGGTGGATTGCTTGAGCTCAGGAGTTAGAGACCAGCCTGAGTAAGAGTGAGACTCTGTCTCCACTAAAAATAGAAAAACTAGCCAAGTGTCATGGCAGGCACTGATAGTCCCAGCTACTGGGAAGGCTGAGGCAAGAGGATCAATTGAGCCTAAGAGTTTGTGGTTGCTGTGAGCTATGCCACAACACTCTATCCAGGGTGACGGAGTGAGACTCTGTCTCAGAGGAGAATAGGCAAAGCCTATTTATTCAGAGCTGCTATAGCAAGGGGGTCAGCCATCATCATGTATGTTCGGCAGAAAGTCAAAGGCAAGTAGAGGTGTGGGAAAGCTTTACGGTGGGAGAAAAGGCAAGGCTTCAAGGATGCTATAATTGGAGGCAATTGGCAGGGGATGCTGAGACCTGCTAATAAGTGGGGCATCCTCTGGGATTGGTTAGTGGAGCAGCATTTGGCTTTTCCCCCTAACCATTTAAACAAGAACTAACTT
Organism: Perodicticus potto; assembly: GCA_963574655.1. Classification (NCBI taxonomy): domain Eukaryota; kingdom Metazoa; phylum Chordata; class Mammalia; order Primates; family Lorisidae; genus Perodicticus; species Perodicticus potto. Next base: position 72,323 of record CAUYRH010155665.1, on the reverse strand, counting down.
AAAATTCAGGATAATTTTCCCCTTTGTCTTATTGTTCTAGTGTTTATATTCTTCTCAGTAAAGATAACACTGGCTGGTTTGCTCCTTTTTCTAGCTAAGGAGGATTCTTGACTATCTGAAGTAAATATACAGTAGAAATCAATTTTTGATACATTAAAATCCTAACTCTGTAAAATGATATAATCACAAACAACTTTTAAACAATATTGCTTCTGAGAAAGAATGAAGAGATGGCACTCTTGTCTGCTAGTTTCAAGGTTTGTATACGGAGTGCTTTGAAATTTCCATTCTTTTAAACGGAACCAAGCAAAAACCATTCTAGAATACTTTTCATTTTGCTTTGGCTCCGTGTATTTTTTGCAAATCATAATAGTCGGTAAAGTAGAAATAACCTAGCTGCTGCCCGCTTGTCCCTGGATCTGAAAATCTGTTGTGTTAGATATGGGTAAATAAAGAAATAATACTGAATAACTTGGTGCAAGGAAATTATACTAGTGGCGTTTTCACTTTCTTGAGATAGACCATCCTGACATGGTCATTAACAGTAATTAGTAAGTGATAAATGAAACAATAAAATGTCAGTTTGTAACTAACCTTGCCAGACTCCTGATGTTGCTCCAACCCCCATCAGTCTGTCAGGCTAATTAGGGGATTAGACAGCCATTAATAGCTTTATGCCTGTGAGACCAGTGGCCTATTATAAATACTATAGAGTTAACGGGGCTGTATTGAGGTGTGAATGCATAGTATACCAAGGGCAGAATCCAGGAGCGAAAAAGAAATTAGTTCTTCAATTGCTTACTCAAAGGCTACTATTTGCACCTCTTTCTGCTACTATGCTACTCAGATTTTATCATCTAGTGGCTCAAGGTAGCATTGTATATGAATTACACAATTGTATCTTTTACATATGTTACATGTCTTTTTATGCATTCATGAATATTCATGTAGGTAGCTTATAAATATAAATGACACCAGCATCTACTTTACCTTTGTAGACTCTCATTTTAACAATGAAGAATATATATTAGTTTACTTGTATTTTTCCCCATGTAAATCATCAGCAATCATTCTGGTTTGTATAATATGGGTGGTTAACCATTAATAGTTAGAAAACATAACTTTCCAGTGCATTTTAGAGATGATATTGGGCTGATGATGTCTTAGATAAAATCATTTCCATTTTGAGTGTGGCCAATTTACATTAAAGCACTACATATGTTCTTGGCATTCGCTCCCAACTCTGAACTTTTGCAGTAAATAGAGGCAAGGTGTTAATTAAGAGAACTGCCAATCCATGTGAATAATGGAGTGCTGGAAATAGCATGGGTGAGGCTTGACCTTCTGTGTCAAAGGGGAGCTCCAATGATGAAGTCTTAATTTTGGAATTGTGACTGCAGAATAACAAGAATGTTGGAGGGAAAAAGATAGTGGGCTCTTTATTAACTCATTCAGCTGCAGGTGATTAGTTTTAAATACTGTCAGGCAATGTTCAATGAAAGGGTTATCAAGAATACAAAATGAATAAATGTCACAGTATATACTATCTCTTCAACCCCTTAAAGTGGCAACTAAATATTAAATCAGAATAGATACTTTGTAAGGGCTGTTCCTAAATAATCCATATTAAGCAAAGATATTTATTTATTTATTTTTAGGTAATTTCAAAATCAAAGCACAACAATTACTTTAATCTTAAGGAAACATATAGGGAAATGTCCAGGTTCAAAATAAAACACAGCATTATCCGACCCTAATATCTCTCTCAGGATCTACAGCTGTATGCCATACAGTTTTGTCCACCAGCTTGAACCGTAGACATTGGTGTTCAGACTTAAAAACATTACATGAGTTATGACTACACAAAAAGCTTAAATGAAATTCTAAGTGAGCCCAACTATATCAGAGATCCTGAGTTTCAGGAAATAAGGATGGCTTGAAAATCAAACAGATGATCAAAATACTCATGCAGTTCAACCACCCCTGCTCAAGATCCACGAGCCGGCAATGGCTGATCTCATCCTTTCTTGGCTAATGCATAAGCAGTTCAACTTGGGATACACGAGAAGTCTTTTCAGGGGCACCAAAAACTTATCTTCAACACAAAACAGTTTAGGAGACTTTTTTTTATCCTGTCTCTTTCAACCTCTGTGGACGCTGGTCCAAAGCCGAGCATGGGGCTCGTCTCTGAGGCAGCATCTGCTGGTTCACTACCCAGTTCCCCGGCCCTCTGTTCTCCCAGCCTCCACAGATATCTTACTCTCAAGTTTTCCACTTGTCGGGACACTTCTTTGACCAAGATGAGTCTGAGGAGCCTTTCTTGCTCAAGTGTTAACTTGGGTATGAGGCTGTAAAAACAGCTTTATAAGCCCTCTGATCAAGCTTCTCTGAAACATACAATTCGGCCACCTTTCCACCACTTTTCCAGTAGACGCCTACCTGTGTGCAGAATCCAAAACTCGCAGCACCAGCCGGTGGTGCCCCCACGCAGGTGAACCCCACAGCGGGCTTATGGAGATTTGCCGCATGAGAACCCAGTTCTGAAATTCCATTCTAGTCCACTTGGATTTATGATCTGAAACTCTTAAGGTCACCATTGGAAACAAGGGATTGAATTCAGGGTTTGGTGTGCTGACGGCGACCATGGATGGAGACGGGTACCCAAATCCCACTTGAGGAAATCTGGCCAGATCATCTGAATCCAAGTGTTCTATTAATTCAATACACGTCATCAAGTTGTCTAAGCAAACCAGAGTCTCTCTCCACAACATAGCCAGATACAATATAACAGTCAAATTCAGCTCCCGGGGTTGCAGAAAATGCCCCAGGATGGGAGCCAACTTTTCCCCTTTCCATGGTAATTTATCCTCTTCCTTGTCTACTCCAACAAGCAATTCAATGCGTGGAAACACTTTTAACTGTCGATGAGGGAAGTATCACCACATCCCACGGCTGCAACCTTCTTGAATTCATGAGATCCACTGAATCTTTAATGAACGGGTACCGCCGTCTGTATAATGGAGGCTTAAACTGAATTACCTGCGCACTGGGACTTCCATCAACCACTTTATTATACTGGATGTCCTTTTCTTATTTCTAGGCTTCATCAAAACAAAAATGCAGATTTATTTTGCAAGATCTAGTTGAGAAACCAGCAGCAACTCAACACGAATGATGAACAGGCCCCAGTGCAGATGGAAAGGGCTAAGCAAAACTTATTAAAAAGTCATCTTCCTCCTTCAGACACTTAGCCAGGCCAGTAAATTCAGCCACTTCAGCTGCGGGGACACAGTGGGTGGGGAAGCAGGTGGGAATTTGGGCATCATTGTCCATGGTTAATTCAAAGACAGCCTCCTTTGATGTCTACAGAATCTGCAGTGAGGCTTGTGTACCTCAGTTACCTAGTTCAGGGAAGTCCAAATCTGAAACCTTTAACCAGGCAATTCTATTCCGATTCTAACTTGACAACTTAGTTGGGAAGTTTTTCCTGACTATAAGATATTCTTGCTAAATGGGGTAATCTAGTCACCATGTAGACAGGATATCAAATTATAAATCTTTGAGTTTCAAAAATGTTTGGAAACCTGCATCATTGTCTGTGAAGGTTCTTTTGAAGCTACTAATGACCTCAGACTATGAGAATAAGAAATAATTCAGTAAGGCTAATACTGCTAATAGCCTAGTTGTGTTAGAAAGTGATTTTGGCTTTGGCCAAATTTGCCTTTTGTGGGGAGAAAGCTCTGGGTTGAACATAGAATAAGACAGAGGAAAATCTGATTGTGACATTTATGGAATACCTAAGATACACATGCAATGTTACAAGGTCATATTAAATCTTCATGACAACTTCACGAGCTAAGTCCCATTGTTATATTTATTTTAATAGATGAAGAATCTGAAGCCTAAGAAGTAAAGTAAGTTCCGCAAGAACACTGTTGTTCTTAAGTGTCTAGTTTTAGGCATTAATCTTGTTATCTAGAGTATGTTACAGGGATTCATTGTGGTCACATATTTTCTCCTGAGCTCTAGACACCGTGACTTTGATTTTTCCAGGGTATTTTACTCAGCTTAAGTCCTAGCCTGTGTCTAGGCTGATATAATAAATATCTAGCTGTTTCCACCCAACTTCAGTATACCCAGGTAGATAAACTGAGCAGTCACACACCCAGCTGTCAAAGCACAAATATGTTCATTGTAATGAGTAAAAAGTAGCACCTTTCTCCACTTTAATTCCAGGATAGGGATTTCATATCTGGACACCCCCTTCCAAGATGTTTGTTGTCTTAGTTTATTTTATGTTGCTGCAACGCAAAACGTGAGACTGGGTGATTTATAATGTGCAGAAATGCGTTGCTCTCAGTCCTGCAGTGAGAGAAGTCCAGGATCAGGGGGCCGCCATCTGGCAAGGTCTTTCTTGTTTCATTATCTTGTGACAGAAGGTAGAAAGGAGAGGAAGGGAGAGGGAGAGGAGAGAGAGGGACAGGAGAGGGGATCAAGGGAAACCCAAGGGGCTCAAAATCACCCTTTTATAACAAACCCACTCCTGCATTATTCCTAAAATGCCTCGTAAAAGTTCCACCTACCAACACATCCAACACATCATTGGGGCTCAGATTTTGAACACATAAACTTTGGGAGATGTATTTAAACCGCAGGTGTTGTCAACAAAAATTGAAACAGAAATAGTTTCTCCAGGATGGCAGCTTAGCCCTTGCTGCATCCCTGGCAAAGATTCTTGTTCTGAGGCTACAACAGAGTTAAAGTTTGGTTTTAGGAAATCGCCTGAAAATAAGCCAGTTACCAGGTATTAACACTATTACAGTCTACTTTGCTTATTTTTGTGTTTTAATTGTCCATCTTCCCCAAGAATGGCCCACGAACTTGGGCATTCACGATCCTGCACTTTATGTTCATTGCATATTTTATATATGCGGTCGGGGTCCTAGATAAAAACACAACACTAAGTTAAATGGAACTTCTAGAGAATCTCAGAAAAGTTAAAATTTAACTGGGCATCATGGATATTCATATGCTGAATCTAGCAGCCGTGATGTATAGCTCTCATTTAGAAGTGAGGAGAGAGGTGAGTTACTTCTTATTGGGTAAACCGTCTTGTTTACGTAGGTTAATCTGCAGATGGGTACCAAATTTTTTCTAACTCATGTGTTGAAAACTGAGTATTTAGAGTACTCATTTTTTCAGACTATATATCTAAACATATTTAGTAGGATTTATCTGGTTCCTTTTGCTAGGGTAAGATTATCTCTATAGTAGTTTTAAGAAACTTTCCCTTATCATTTGGGATTAAGACATCCTATAAAAACGCTGAGTTTTCTTAAGCGCCAATACTTTTAAATTTAAATTTTTAATGGAAATCTTTCTGAAGTGTATTTTGCACTACCTTGACTACTTGAAAGTGATAAATTACACATGGTTGCCTCTGGAAAACCAGTGTTAAATAATTATTAATATAAATTCTTTGGGTCATTAATATGTAATATGGCCCAGAGTCTACTGTTGTGTGCATGTGTGACTGATTTTCCTGTTTGTGAACAGTCTCACTGCAATGCTCTTGTGATTGTCTGTATGGGCTGCTTTTGGCGCCCCTCTCTGCTGTCCTTTGGGACCTAGATCTCCTCACTGCTGGTGAGCTCCAACTCCTGAGTTGTATGTAGCCTTGATTTAAAAACAGGTGTGTGGGTAAGAACTGAGGGAAGTCAGCTCACATGCTTTGTGCTGGCTGTCTTTCTCGTGGCTACTTCAGACGCCTGCTCGCATTTTCAGGTCTGTGGCTTGCCCTTCGTAGGAGATCTTTGGTTCTGTGTTTGTCAGTATTACTTCCCATGACGTGTTCTACGTGTAGCATTTTACGAATTCTGTAAAATATTAATAGATGCCTCAAGACAAGCTTCTAAAATGGAAAAATTTGAGAGATAGTAAGTTAAAAAAGTTAAACCTGGGCTCAGTGCTCATAGCTCAGCAGTTAGGGCACTGGCCACATACACCGGGGCTGGCAGGTTTGAACCCAGCCTGGGCCTGTCTAACAACAATGACAACAACAACAACAACAACGACAGAAAAAATAGCCGGGTGTTGTGGTGGGTGCCTGTCGTCCCAGCTACTTGGGAGGCTGAGGCAAGATGATTGGTTAAGCCCAAGAGTTTGAGGTTGCTGTGAGCTGTGATGCCACAGCTCGCTACTGAGGGCGACACGGTGAGACTCTGTCTCAAAAAAAAAAAAAAAAAAGAAAAAGAAAAAGAAAAAGAAAATATTTAAAAAAGTTAAATCTGTAAAAACTTGAAGTTGTCTTTACAGCAATTTTCATAAGCTAACACCAGATGTTTAACATGGGATATAGCAAATTTCAATCTTGTCAGTGCACACAGAAGCTTTAGGGGAAGATGCCACTGGATGCGTTGTGACGTTCTCTTACGACTTACAAGTGCCATGTTAACCTGGAAGCTGTGCACAGAAATAAAAATCTTACACATGACCTAAGTTCCATTCTAAACACTTAGAGAAGGAATGAAATGTGGGAAAGGGATTTATAGTAGAGATAAAATTAATATTCTTTATGTATTTAAGTCATTACTCCTTGGATACAGTTCTTTGAAAATAATAGACAGCAAGTGTACAAATCTTCAAGACAATAACTGGGGGGAAGACTTCTCCTTTAAAACTGAAAGGTTACATTTTTGGCTGCTGAAACATTACAAAGGAGTAACATGTCAAGGTTTCGAACCCATAAACTATTATAACAGAACTTCCTCCTCTCTGGACAAACTCAGTAAGAAGATAAAACACACATGAAATAAAATTCATGGCCTCAAATAGAAACTTCAGCATACAGGCAAGCTGATAAACTTGTGTATTTTTCCTTTCGAAACTGACATTTTTCCTCTTCTGCTCTTAAAAATATATATTTTAGATGAATATTTTTGCTTTTAATCAAGTGTTTTGACATTATTTCATCATTTCTTTGGAAGTCATTACTATTAAGCATTGAAGGAAAGGACTGTTACATTTGATGAAGGGAACTCTTTCATATTTGGCTTAAATATGCCTGCTGTTTGCCTTTGTTTAAACCCACAGCCACATACAAAATTATATATTTGTATTATAATTACATTATAAAACATCTAATAGTGAATGACAATGCCCTCAGTGCCCTGTCTCGTGGCTTTATCAATTTTCAGTCATAACTTATATAGTTCATCCCCTTTAGATGCTTTTTGCAAAGAGGAATTGATAACTCCCTGCAGCTCCAGTGCACGTCCTGCTGGACTCTGCATTTTAAGTGGTCTGTGTACACGGGTTAATTTTGATAAAATAGCCACACTTCTAAAGTGTTTTGTCTCTATTATTTAATTCTCACAACAAAATGGCGTGAGTACTTTCATGATTGTCATTTCACAGATAAGAAAACCAAGGCATACTTGCCCAAAGTCACACGGTAAGGGGCAGAGCTGGAATATGAATCTGAGTAATCTGATTCTAAGAGGCTGTTCTTAATAACCATTAAGAATGCGAAGCTGGGAATAACACTTAGGTTATTCATGAAACTTCTTTACTTCCAGAACCTTCTCATGGGTTTTCTTGAGGTTACATAATCACTAAACTGAGCCTTACCTTCATGGAGATGTACACATTTTCATTTTTTGTTTTCACTTTTGTCTGAATTTTAATAGTGTCTATTCTTTCATGCTTCTGGTTTCTCCTCTCCTCTCCTGTCCTCTCTCCTCCTCACCTCTCCTTCCTTCCCCTCCCCCTTTACTCCCCTTCCCCTGCCTCTTCTCTTCCCTTTTTTGGACAGATTGTCATTCTGTTGCCCTGGCTAAAGGCTCAAATGAAGGGGTACAATCTAGCTCACAACTACCTCCACCTTCTGGGTTCAAGTGATCCTCCTGCCTCAGTCTCCTCACAGCTGGGACTACAGGCAGCACCCCACCATGTCTTGTTCAGTTTTTCTACTTTTAGTAGGGACTGGGTCTCATTCTTGCTCAGGCTGGTCTCTTCACCGAAACCAAATCTCAGCTCTTCACCGAAACCAAATCTCCCACCTCAGCCTCCCAGAGTGCTAGGATTACTCTGACATGTCTCTAATTCTTATCTGTCCTGCTATTAAGAAGCCCCAAAATATAGTAATCATACTTTCAAACATTCGATTATTGATAATTATATTGGGGGAAAAATGCTTGCCTTTTTCTGTTTTAGGAGGAACGTACACAAAAGAATTTCATCAAAATGTCTTAAATGAACCATGTAGTATAATGAAGCATTTCACGTTGCTAACTGTAGTCAGACTAAACTATTGGAATTCTTGCTCTGAAAATTGACATGTGATCTGGAACAAGTTACTTAACTGTTCTACACTTTAGTTTCCTTATCTATAAAATGGCGTTAGTAATCCAATTTATATCTAAGGGCATGAACATCGAACGAGGTCAGGTCTCAAGTTCTCAGCATGGTACTTGCTCGTTCTCAGCACAAGTGTTAATTTCTCACGACTTCTATACTGACTGATGTAGAGTGGGCAGGTCTCTTCAGGTCTCCCTGTGGGAAGTATAATGTGGGTCCAGAAGCCATGGTGAAATGTTTCCAATCAAATAGGCAAAAAAAAAAAAAAAAAAAAAAAATACTCACTGAAAAGGCAAATCCTTTTAATTTTGTAAGTGTGTGAACAAATGTCAGTGGCACTGGATAGCTCATTCATTGTGACACACAGCAGGACAAAAGATGCTAGTCAGACTTTCAAAAATGCAACAGCAATAGCACAAAGATAAACAATATTAAAGACCTACCGTATAATGTTTTGAGATCTAGCATCTTTGTTGTCATATGTATGTAGATGTTATTTATGCCACTTGTCACATTAAATTGGTATTATAATTCTGCTTTGTAAAACTGATAAAAAATTTTATCTTTGTGCCTGAAATTGTATATTTATCTGTGAACTCCCCACACCATAATTAAATGACAAAGGTAATTATATTTGGGTAAGAAATGTAGCTGGTGATGAGCATAGGTTCCCCGTTCTTTTCTCTTCCTAGTGTTAGACAACCCAAACTCACAGGTGTCACCTCCTGTCATCTCACTGGCAGCTTTTCTATACTTGGCTTTTCTTAAAAGTATTTTCCATTTTGTTTTATCAAGCTCATGGGTATACATACATTTATGGGCTTATTTCAATACTAGTATCCAAAAAATAATTAGGTAATTTACCAGTCTAAAAATAAAATAGATGCTGGATGGTCTAGAATCTCTAGATGTTAAAGATCAAGTCTTCCACTCTTACTGTCTCTGTTCTGACCTAATTAGTCTTGTTCTTTTTTTGAGACAGAGTCTCACTATGTCACCTTCTGAGAGTGCTGTGGCATCACAGCTTATAGCAACCACCAACTCTTGGGCTTAAGCCATTCTCCTGCCTCAGCCTCCAAGGTAGCTGGTATTACAGGCACCCACCACAATGCCTGGCTGTTTTTTTGTTGCAGTTGGTTAGCTAGCCAGGGCCGGGCTCGAACCCTTCACCCTCGGTGTTTGTGGTTGGTGCCGTAATCACTATGCTACGGGTGCCGAGCCTAATTAGTCTTGTTCTTAATCTGTGGAGAAATTATTTTGAAAGCCTTTAAAAAAATACCTCACCTGTAGAGTCTCATTTGTTCATATTTTCCAAATAAAGTTGTGACTATCTGAAGAGTTTGCTTCTGAGTGTCGCGAGCAGTCTCAGAGGTGATGTACTGGACACTGAACTGTTTTCAGGTTTTCTGGAAGTGGTTTCCAGACTTTTCTGAGGGGGTGCCAGGAATCTGAGGCAGAGCCATGAACAGCACCACAAAGAGGACAGGGGTTAGGCTGCCATGTAGCCAGGGCTTCAGGGCTGCCTCTTAATTTTCAATGAGAATAAAAGGGGTTTAGCCAGGCGCGGGGGCTCACGCCTGTAATCCCGGCACTGTGGGAGGCTGAGGAGGGAGAAGTGCTTGAGCTCAGGAGTTCGAGACTCGCCTGAGCGAGAGTGAGACCCCGACTCATGAAAAAAATGGAAAAACCCAGCCGGGCGCCGCGGCGAGCGCCTGGAATCCCAGCGGCTTCCGGAGGCTGAGGCAGCGGGATGCTCATAGCCCGAGTCAGAGGTTGTACTGAGTTACCACGTCCACTGCACTCTGCTCAGGGGCATAGGGTGGGACTGTGTCTCAACAACAACAACAAAAAAAAAAAAAAAAAAACAAAAAAAGAGAATAAAAGGGGTTTTATTTGTTTTGCACGTTGGGATTCTAATTTTTAAAATGGAGATATAATTCACATAACTTAAAGTTTGCCATCTTAAAGTGTATGATTCAGTTGTGTTTAATATACAAAAGAACCTCCATAGTTGCCCACCTCCTTGAGTTGACCTAATTGTCATAGACAGGACATGCCCCACATGTGTGTATCAGCACGGGAGGCCTCGTTCCTCCTGTTGACCACCTCCATATGTTGACTAGTTTGTTATAGGTCCTTGTGTGGTCAACTTACAGATGTTCCACAGTGCTTCCCGGGTTGTATATTGATTACCATCAGCTGATTCAAGCATGTTTTCATCAACCCACAAAGAAACCCTATACCCATTATCAGTCACTTTCCATTTTTCCCTCTCACCAGTCCCTGGAAATCACTAATCTACCTTCTGTCTCTAGAGATTTGTCTATTCTGGACATTTCACAAAAATGGAATTATGCAATGTGAAGCCTCTTGTATCTGATTTCCTTCACTTAGCATAATGTTTTCAAGTATGCATCGGTACCTTATTTATTGTTATGGCTAAATATTTCATTATTTATCCAGATATCCATTGGTAGACATCTGGGCTCTGTTTGCTTTCTGACTGTTAGAAATGCTACTGCTATGAATATTTGTTTACATGAACGCATGTTTTCCATTATTTGGAGTATACACCTAAGAGTGAAATTGCTGGTTCATATTGTACCATTTTATATTCCTACCAGCAAGAAAATTATTTACTCTCAATTCAGCAAGGTGAACTGAAGATAAACAATTTTCTTTGGAAAAATGGAACCGGGTATAATTTTTAAAAATCCTTAATAGGTAAAAATGGAAAATTATTTGAAATCAGGATGGACATATGTTTATCACCTCTTCACCATCATCTCTGGAAAATTTCCTGATCCTGATGTCTGACTTTAGGTATTGTACTTGAACTTTTTCCCTGGTCATGTTAAGAACGGCAGGGGTTCAAATTCCATGGCTCATCTCCTTAGGTCTGCCCTCTCTCTCTGCCCCAGGACAGCCCCTCTTCTGTCTACTTCTGTAAATAGCATTTAATTTTGTTCATTACAAGGCTCAATACAGGTATTGTCAAAGTTTTTCCTGACTAGTCCAATTTCTAGTTAGATAAAACTTTCATCCCCCTGGTACCTGGTCTACCCATGTTGGTCTCAATCATATTGCCAAATATGGATGGTTTTGTTCATGAATATATAAGTTTTGTTTTTGTAGCTCTGAGGACAGTGCCTCGTATACTATTTGTTTTGCTTTTCCAAAATGTATATGGCAATATTTTGATTACTGTGTCTTTTTTTTTTTTGATTACTGTGTCTTTAGTAAATAATCATATTTTAAATGATTCTTAGGAAGTGAACAGGGAATTACCATTTTTAAGCACCCTTTAAGTTCTAGATTTGAAGGGATAGGGTTATAGTTATTCTTTACCATAATCCTATGAACGACCTACTTATATTTTCTTGTCATTTGGGGAAATTGAAGCTGAGGCAGATGTTTGCCAAATCATATGGTCTGTAAATGACAGAGGTAGGATTTGAGTCCAGATCTGACTCTACCATGTTATAAAGATTGATTAAATTTTAACGGTTTTAAACTATTTGGAAAAGCTTTTTAAAAACACATTAGGTATGTACATGTCTAGAATTATTTAAATATAAGAGTTCCTAGAATCAAAGGAAAGAACTATATGAATTTTGCAGCTCTTTGTAATCTTTAGAATCTGATTTTTGCTAAATTTCCTTTTTCCTAAACAGAAGCTGCTATAAAGAAAAGATCTGATGTGGAATATCAACATAATTCAATATATTAAATACTATTTCCTTTAGAAAACTCTAAAAAATTTGGATCAATGCTTACCCTAATCTAGCCTGAGCACATACTGCAATACTGCAGGATTTTGAAGTCCACTGTAGGATAAATGAAGTTTTTATAGTGACCAAAGATAATTTTCCTGTGTTATTGAAGGTATATTTACACTGCCTTTTCTATGACCTTTGGTTTGTAATAATGACTCATGAAACTCTTGACATGTGAATACATTATACCAACATAATTGACACATTTATAATTTTGAAAGGACAAGAACTAGCATTATACTTGGAGGAAGGAGACCTAGGCTTGGTTCTCATGTTGCAAGAAGGGAGAATTGCAGGTTTGGAGAATCCCTTCAATTTCTCCAGAGTCCAGGCTCTTCACTTATAAAATCGTGAGGTTAACAATCGTCTTAATGAGGAAATGCTAGAGAACAAACCCTATACTACAGAGGTTTGCATGCTCCGAGCTGCTTTTTAGAAAATTGGCAGTCGTCTTTAATCAGTCATCAACCGAGGGCAGAGCCACAGTGTGTGAATTGAAATGCTTCTCGGTCTTAATTTTCAGGTTCCTTTCTGACACTTAAAGGATGGGTTAAATGGTTCTGAGCACCCTAATGCCACACAAAGCTTCCCTCACTCCAATCATTATGAGACCTTCACAGATGTGTGCTGGAAAGATACTGTGTGAGAGTTGGAAAAATGAAAGTGTAAATGCCTTCCAGCTGGCACGCTTAAATGTTCTTCCTCTCATTGGAGGCGCGTTCAGGTTAATTTCAACTGATGACTGATAGATCATCCAAATGTTACTCACGATAATGGGAGGCAATTTTTTCTTTCCTAGTGATGAACTCAGATAAGATAGTGATTATTGGGAAACAAGTAACTAATGTTTCTCAATTGAAAAAAAAAGATATCATTATAAAAATACAGAAGTAAATTATACCATCTTAAAAAAAAAGAGGGAAAGCTGTAAGCTCAGGATGTAAAAAGCATAAGGCTAATTACATACATGCATATGGTGTCAATTCTAGTTTAAGTATGGAGGGAGTTAACACCTTCATGCCCAGTTGGGCTAGGTCATGCCATTTACATCCTGCTGTTCACAGTAATAATGATAAGAAATGGGCTGCCTGCCATCACTAAATGCCAGATACAGACCATATGGCCACGGAGAAACATCAAATTTTAAGAAATAACTGTTATCTCATGATTTAACATATTTGATATCTCATTTTAAGACATGCAATCTCTTGCACGCTTTCTTAATTTCTTTAAGCTCTTGTTCTAGGCCTGGCATTACTCCTGCTGCATTTCAGCTGTGTAATGTGAATGTGGAAATAAGCAAACAACACGTGTCTTAGTCTGTTTTCTGTTGCTTATAACAGAATACCTGCAACTGGATAATTTATGAAAATGAATTTATTTTTCACAGAAATCGAGGCTATGAAGTCCAAGGTTGAAGGTGTGCATCTGATAGGAGCCTTCTCACTAGTGAGGACTGTCTGAAGAGTCCCAAAATAGCTTAGGGTATCACTTGGCGAGGGAGATGAGTGTGGCAGTCAGATGTCTCCCTTCTTATGAAGCCACCAGTCCCACTCCTCTGATAGCCCATCGATCCATAAACCCATTAGGGGATTAATCCATTTATAAAATCAAGGCCCTCATGACTGGATCACCTCCTGAAGTCTTACCCTCTCAGTTACCACATTGGAATTTATCGTATCAGCATGATAACAAAATCATGTGTGCTAGAATCTGTATTCTCCACTTTGGGTGTTGCCCTCCATCAGATGGAAGCTACTCTCTTTATAGACGACAGAATTACAGAAAGGAAAACATAAAGGGGGCTCATGAGCTCTTCCTGTGCTTAGATATATACAGTACTCATTTGCTATATGCTGATTTTGTAAAGGAGAGGTTTAAAAAATGGACTCATGAAGTGTTGAAGCAGGAAAGGATCTCAGAGCTCTTCAGGTTCACTCCTTTGTTTTACAGAAAATAAAACAAAGCGAAGCTGTGTTGAGCGACTTGCCAAAGAGCATGTGAAAATATGGACAGAGGCTGTAATGTAGGCCCACAGGCTTCCATACAGGTGCTTTGTAAACACCTCTGATAAGTTCCTGAGACTAAAAATAAGATCTTAAAACATTATTTAGAATGGTTGGTTGAGAAATCATTTCAGCGTGCAGCAGATAAGCAGACCTAGGACTTTGTGATTAAAAACTATAATAAATCCAACACTTGGGGGACAATTTAAATACTTTTAAATATGATTTTACTTGTTAACTGAATCACTCCACTCATCAAAATTTTTTTGTATCAACTTAATAGTCATTTCATAAATCCCCTTCAATATATAAACTAAAAATAGTCTATTTTGCATGCTCTGATGAGAGATTTCTTCATCTGTGAAACAAGCCTATGTGATTCAAAGTTTCTTTCAGCTCCAGAAGATTATAGTTCTAAAGTTTTCTGTTCACAATGAAGCAAAGGGCTCAAAGGGAAAGAACTAATTTCATTTTCTTATTTGTGCAAAAAATCATTTGCGGTTTTGTTGAATATTGAAGTGTTTTCTGAAGCTGTGATCATCTGACTTCAAGGTAGTTCCAGATTCAGTTTTTGCTGAAAAGTGAGAAAAGGTAACATGTATAGTTTTGGTTAAAAAAGTTATATAGTTGGTTAAAATGACTTTTTTTGTTAAAGAAAATTTTATAACTTTAAATTACACCTAGATATTTCTGAATACCATTCTCCAGATAAGTGTTCAGACATTTATACCTTCTGTTGATAGAAACATTATCCATCTGAGTTTTCCTGAAATTCACCCCTAAATACTGTGAAAGAGGGGCCTTTGAGACTGTTTGCTTCTGTGCAGAACTTTTTTCTTTTCCATTTTTGTATGTGACTAGCAGTGCATTTTAAAAAGCATTTAAATTTACTCCATACATACTGAAATTGCATTAGGCTTTTTAAAAATCTCTCTATATTTTCATATTTAAACTTGTGATTAAACCAATCTCAGATATCAGAGCATCAGGAGGCATAGGTAATAAAAATGAGAAATGTAGCCCCAAGTCACAGAACTTTTAGTTATAAAGCAGAGTGAAAACTGAGCTCAGAAACCTAAACTTAAAGTTAGAGCTAAGTTAACTGATTTATTTAAAAAGTGTTTTCTAGGTTCAGTTTTCATATGATTATAAAATACTCAGGGACTTAAAAGAATAAAGAGAAATAACTCTTAAAGAACACGGTAGGAATTACGATAAAAATTTATCAATTAAATTTTAGAAAAGTTATTGCTCACTTCATTTTTTTTTTTCTGTCAAAACTTTTAGAGCATGTTAGGACAACTATTCCATTAATTCCATGCACATTTGGAAATACCACTGACAATATATGATCAAGATTTTGGATAGTAAAAGTAAAGGAGTTTTATTCTCTAATACCATTCTTCAATGCAGTTTTCAGTAAAAGTAAAGGAATTTTATTCTCTAATACCATTCTTCAATAACCAGTTTTTTTTTTTCCTAAATAAATGGCTGATTCTAGGGCTGAGGCAAGGAACAAAGAAGCAAAGGGTATGGCATCTTGTAGTCCCCAAGCTCTAAACAAAGTGCTCAAAAAATAAAATCATGTGGTATGTCAAAGGGACACACGAGCCAAGTTCAATGAGTGTCCAATGGCCAAAGCTGAATAATTTGAGCACCAAAATATAATAAATAGCACAGTTTTATATTTATAGTCCAATGTGTAAAATAAATATGCATACTATATATGAGAATATATGAGCAATTCTTCTATATATAAATTGGTGAGTAAATCCATGAAGCAGAGACAACTCTCCTATACATAAGAATTCCAAATAATTTATGTGATGATTCTCCCTCCAAGGCGGTTCATCTTAACTCCCTACCCTTTGAATGTATGCTGTGCCAAATGACTTGCTTCCAGAGAGTAGGATTTTGAAAATTTAAAACAAATGTAACTTCACAATGAAGACATCTGTTAAACACTATCAAAGGTGAGTGATCAATGTTAACATCGGAGATAAGTCATGTTGATGGCATGTCCCCCTTTTATATCATGTAGTAAGAATGACACTTTACCCTCAGGTCTTTCTTCCCCATAATTTCAGGCTCGGAGAAAAAATATTAAAGAAACTTAATCTGAGGGACAGTCTACAAAACACATGTCCAGTACTTCTTAAAAGTGCTAGGGTCATGAAAAATACGGGAAGTCTGTGAAACTCACAAACCAGAGGAGACCAAAGATCTTTGATGACTCAATACAATGCATCTCTTTGATTAGAACCTGTGATGTATTAATAACAAGGACAATATGAGAGAAAAAGTGAATGAGATTGGAATTATGTATGGAGTTTGGTTAATAATATTACATCAGTACTAGCTTATTAGTTGTAACACATGTATAACATTAATATAAGATATAAGTAGTAGGGGAAGCTGGGTATAGGGCACATGGGAGCTCCCTTATTTTTATAATTTTTCTGTAAATCTAAAATTTTTTTAAGTAAAAGGTTTATTTAAAAAAATTTGATGATTTCCTTCACTAAAGTTTCCAAAGGTTGCTTGTTTTGTTTGGCATTTTCTGTTTCATTAGGTCTTATTTACAAAGGCTGGGGGAATAACTAGGCAGTCGAAGAGTTGCATGATGGCGGTACTTAGCTTGAGTGTCAATGGAGAAATTAATTGTTTCAAATTTTATCGCCCTCTGCCACAAAGCTCAAATCACTTTATAGAGTCATCACTCATTCCGTAATATGATAAAACTTATGAAAGTGTGTTGTAAATTGTAAAAAGCTATAAAATGCACAGCGTTGTTAACATTACTTCACAGTTACTGTCCTCTTTATTCCCAAGCGCTCAGTAATGCATTGGTTGCTAGAGGGAGTTTCTTTAGTTTAGGGAATTCTTATCTTCATGAAAGAAATGTAAAAAACATTCCATTTATCCTCATAAAATACCACTTAATATGATTTAAATTATACAGTAGCTCTCTTTTATCCATGGCTGCACTTCCAAAGGTTTCAGTCATTTGCTAAAGTAAACAATGATCTGAAAATATTAAATTTAGAAGTTTGAATTTGAATGCCCTTCTGAGCAACGTGATGAAATCTTGCTCCGTGTAGCTCCTCCCTATGTGGACGTGAATAATGTCTTGGTCCGGTATACCCAGCCCTTAGTAACCATCTTCGTTAGCAGATCTACGGTTGCAATATCATAGTCATAGTGCTTATTCAAGTAGAGTATCACAAGAATGGAAAGCCAAGAATCTAATATACTCAACACTAAAATGAAGCCAGTAGATGATCTAACACGTGCCCACATAGGAGAAAATTGAATTCAACTCAAGGTGAGGGGAGGGGAAATGAGGGACGGGTAAGAGGGCAGGAGGGAGGCGATAGGGGTGCTCCCCTTAATGGGCACGGTGTAAGGGTATATGGCACATATCTACAAGAGGGACTCTACCTAACAAATACAAACATCGTACCCTAGATGTTTGTACTCTCACATTAACTGGAAATAAAAAATAAAATAATTAAAAAAAATAGCCAAACTCTTTTCCAAAGTAGATTCCTTCTGGTATTGTGAGGTTCCTTCACATCCTTACTAACACTTGTTTCAAAATTTCAGCATTCTTATAGATCTGTAATGATATCTCATCATGGTCTTAATATGCTTTTCCCTAATTACTGATGCTAATCAAATCTTCCTGAGCTTATTTGCCTTGAATATGTCTTCTTTGGTCAAGTGTCTGTTCCAACCTTTTCTATGTTTTCTTTATTGAGTTGTTCATTTTCATGACTTTTGAGAATTCTTATAAATGCTGGATGCAAGCCCAGATATATTAGGTACATTCTTTGCAAATATTTTCTTCTGGTCTGTGGCTTGCCTTTTCTTTCACCCTAAATCTTTGGTAACACAAACTTTTTTTATTGTGATGAAGTCTACATTACTAATTTTCCTATTATCAGTAATGTTTTTGGTGTTTTATCTGAAAAATCTTGGTCTAACCCAAGATAAGATTTTTTTTCTCTGTTTGCCTTTGGATTTTTCATATTTTTAGGTTTTACATGTTAGTCTGTGAACCATTTCAAGTTAATTTTTGTATAAGCTTCCAAGCAATGGAGTGAAATTGACTTTAGAACACATGAAAATACAATTATTCTAGTAACATTTGTTGTAAAGACTACACCTTTTCAAGTGGATTATCTTTGTGGTAATTTAAAAACCAGTTGTCCAAGAAATGTGGGTCTGGAATTTATGTTGCAATGACCTATTTTTTTCTTTTAATTACTACATCATACTGTCTTGGTTACTGTAGCTTCATAATAAGCCTTGGAATCAGATAGTGTTAACCCACCAACTTTGTTCTTTTTCTTTTCTTTCTTTCTTTCTTTTTTTTTTTTTGAGACAGAGTCTCACTATGTGGTCCTCAGTAGAGTGCCGCAGTGGCACAGCTCCCAGCAACCTCAAATTCTTAGGCTCAAGCAGTTCTCTTGCCTCAGCCTTCCAAGTAGCTGGGACTACAGGCACCTGCCATAACGCCTGGCTATTTTTTTTTTTGTTACAGTTGTCATTGTTGTTTAGCAGGCCTGGGCCGGGTTGGAATCTGCCTCAGTGTATGTGGCCAGCACCCTAACCACTGAGATATGGGTGCTGAGCCTTGTTCTTTTTCAAAGTCATTGGTGGCTATTCCAGACCCTTTACATTTTTGTATAAATTTTATAATGCATTTACCGATTGCTACAAGAAACATATGCTGGAATTTTGACCATGATTGCATTTGATCTATAGATTAACTTAGAAAAACCTTGACATCTTTACAATATTTAGTTTTCCAGCCTAGGAACAACCTATCTGTCTATTTATTCAGGTCTTTCTTACTTTTTTTCTCGGTAGTGTTTTATAGTTCTCAGGGTACAGGCCATGAACATTTTCAGATAAACTCTTAAGTATGTCATTTTTTTTGTTGCTATTATAAATGGCATTTTATAAAATTTTAATTTCCAGTTGTTCTTTATTAGTTAACACAAATGCAATTGAATTTTTATCCTGCAATCTTCCGAAATTCACTTATTAATTGCAGTAGTTTTTTCCTAGTTCATTGGATTTTCCATAAATAATGACAATTTTCTTTCTTCCTTCCTGATGTATATGCCTTTAATTTACTTCTATTTTTTACCTTATTGCAATGACCAGAATCTCCAGTGAGTGTTCAATAGAAGTAGAGAGAAGAATGGACATTCTTGTCTTGTTTCTCATCATAGGGGGAAAGCAAAATTTTAGTTTTGCATAGTTTTTCCTTTTTCAGATTGAGAAAGTTCCTTTTTTTCATTTTCAGAATTTTTAACATGAACGACATTGGTTTTGTCAAAAGCATTTTTTTCTTATTTATTGACATAGTCATGTGGTTTATTTTTTGTAATTGGGGGAATTGCAACACTTGATTTTTTTAAATAGAAATCTTATTAGTCATTCATTTTTTTCCCTACATTTAGGTATAATTGACAAAAATTTATACATTTAAGGTGTACAATGTGATGTTTTGAAATGTGTTGTGAAATGATGATCAAAATCAAACTAATTAAAACATCTCCCACCTCAACTAGTTACTATTTTTTATGTGTGATGCAGACATTTAAGCTCGACTCTTAGTAAGTTTCCTATTTCCAATACAGCGTCACTAACTGCAGTCACCACGCTGTTCATTTTAAAACAGAAACTTTGTACCTGTCGGTCTAGCATCTCCCTGTGTCCCCCACACCCACCCCAGCCCTGGCAGCCATTGCCATTCTGCTCTCTGCTTCTGTGGGTTTGGCCCTTTTAGATTTTGCATGTCAGTGAGACTGTATGGTGTCTGTCTTTCTGTGTCTGACTTAGGTCACTTAGCATAAAGTCCTGCAAGTTTATCTACGTCGATGCAAATGGAAGGATTTCCTTCTTTGTTATGTCCACGTAACATATAAAATCACATTTTTTATTCTATTCATATTTTATCCATTCCATGTCTTGGCTGTTGTGAATACTGCAATAGACGTGAGAGTGAAGCTATGTCTTCAGGGAACTGGCTTCATATATATATAAATATAGTTTTGGATATAAACACAGAGTGGGACTGCTAGATCGTATGGTAATTCAATCTTTTTTTTTTTTTTGACAAACCTCCATGCTGTTTTCTATTATACAAGGTATCCATAAAGTTCATGTGCAATTTTAAATTTTAAACTGTGCACGAACTTCATGGCCACCCTGTATAATGGTGGTGCCATTATATACCTGCATATAAATACCAATATAGGCTTGGCGCCTGTGTCTCAATGGGCTAAAGCGCCAGCCATATACACCTGAGCTGCCGGATTCGAATCCAGCCTGGGCCCACCCAACAACAATGACGGCTGCAACCAAAAAATGGCTGGGCGTTGTGGTGGGCGCCTGTAGTCCCAGCTACTTGGGAGGCGGAGGCAGGAGACTCACTTGAGCCCAGGAGTTGGAGGTTGCTGTGAGCTGTGATGCCAGGGCACTCTGTCCAGGGTGACAGCTTGAGGCTCTGTCCCCCCCCCAAAAAAAAAAACAAACAACATATGTTGCTACCAAAAGTGTACATTGGTTCTCTTTTCTCCACAGCCTTGGCAATACTAGGTATCTCTTGTCTTTTTGACCATAGCTATTCTAATGTGAGGTGATATCTTACTGTGGTTTTGATTTGTATTTTCCTGATAATTAGTGATGCCAGGTCACAAGGCCGCTTAGCAATCTATGGCAGACTGATGTCAGGAGGGTCTTTTTGGAAGTTATAGGTGAGTGTGTCTCCCAGCAAGTCCCTGGGCAGGCAGAATGGCTCACAGGCCTAGCATAGCAGGGGTAACAGCCTGTGTCAAGGTAGTGTTAAGTGAGACACAGGCAGCTGTGACTCTACTCGGGTCTTTTGGCAGATGGAGCTGGTGGCAGAACTAAGGATAAATGGCACTGTAGCCAAGTCTACAAGGGAACGTGGGTATTTCTGGGTCCGTAAGCAGGCTGCCTGGGTGCAGGCCTGCTGTCTCAAGGTGGTCCTCCTTGGTCTTGGGCCTCTACCATTGTTTCCCAGGCTCTTACATAAATCTCAGAGCTTCCACAAAGATGCTTCACCTGTGAGTGGCTGCTCAATTATTGTAGCTGTAGGGGGTTTTGTGCAGGGGATCTAATATTCCTGCACTTTGCTGACATCACTTGCATTGTTCAGTTTTGGAATACTGAAGAGAACCTAGCATTCCAGGGAGAAGGTTCACTTTAGTCATAAAGTGTCATCCTTTCAATATATTGTTGGATGTGGTTCCCTAAAATGTTATTTAGTATTTTTGTGTCTCTGTTTATGAGGAGTATGAATATTGATCTGTAGTTTTTTTTTTTTTCTTGTAACATTTTTTCCCATGGTTTTGGCACCAGTATAATACTGGCTGCAAAGAATAGGTTGGCAAATATTCTCTCCTCTGCAATTACCTGGAAGAGTTTTTATAGAATTGGTATTATTTTTCCCTTAAATGTTTGATAAATTCACCAGTGAAGACATAGGGGTTGAAGGTCCTGTTTTGAGAAAGTTTTCAAACAATAAATTCATTTTCTTTAATGGACATAGAGTTACTCAAGTTTTCTATTTCTTCTTGAGTTTTAATGATTGTGTCTTTCCAAGAACTTGTACATTTCATCTCAGTTGTGTTTATTGCATAAAACTGTTCATTAGCTACAACCTTATTATGTTTTCAAGATCTGGAACATCTGTAGCGATATCACCTCTTTTATTTTTCAAATTTGAAATTCATATTTTCTCTCTTTTTCTCCTAATCAATCTTGGTATAGTTTTATAATTTTAAATAATGTTTCCAAAGAACCAGCTTTTATTTTATTGATTTTCTCTATTTTCTGTCTTCTGTTTCATTTATTACATCTCTGAGCTTCATTTTTTTCTGCTTAGAGCTTATTCTGCTATTCTTTTTCTAATCTCTTAAGGTGAAATCTAAGAACACATTTCGGAGTCTTTTTTGTCTTTTCTGATATATGCCCATAGTACTACACATTTAGTGGCATGCTACAAATTTAGATATGTTGTGTTTTCATTTCCATTAATTTCAAAATAGGTTTTAGTATGTCATATTTTTTTGATCCATTACTTATTTAGTATTTATTAAGTTTTCAAGTGCTTGAGATTTTTACAGGTATCATTCTTTTTTAAGTTTGTAATTTAATTCCATATGGTCAGAGGACATACTTTCTAGTATTTGAGTTTTAAATTAATTGAGAATTGTTTGATGGCTCTATTTTGATGTCAATGTTATTGTAAGACTTTTATGTCCTTTTTAAAAATAGCGTCTGGTATTGTGGTACCATTATGAAATGACCTTTTTTATTACCGGTGATATGCTCTTTTCTGAAATCTTTTTTTTTCCTGATATTCATATAGACAGTCTTTTTTTTTTATCTTTTCGAAATGAGGTCTAATTATCTCGCCAAGACTGTTTTTAATTTCAACTCAAACGACTCTCCTGCCTCAGTCTCCCAAGTAACTGGGATTACAGGCCCATAGTTTATTTTTTATAGCCAAACTTTCCTTTTTATTATCATCAATATGGTGCATCTTTTTCATCCTTTTACTTTTAATGTCTCTTAAAAAGTAAAAGTCTATATTCAAGTGCATTTATTGTAAGAAACGCTCTGCCTTTTTGTTGGGGTGTTGAGATCATTTATATTAATGTGATTATTAATATGGCTAGGTTTGAAATTATCATCTTGCTATTTTTTCTCCTTTTCCCATATTTTCACTGGTCTTCTTTTACTGTACTATATTATTTAGGTTTAATTGAATTTTTTATGATTCCATTTATCATTTTTGGTTTATTAGCTATAACTCTCTGTTATTTCAGTGGCTACTTAAAGTTTATGACATATCTCTTTAACTTACCATGTAGCAGTGTGTGATAAATTATGGCCTGTGAGGCAAATTAATTTCAGGTCCCAGGGAAAGGTATTCTTTCACTGGTGTGAACACGAGCTCTGTTGGGTAAGTGTGTGAATTCCCTTTCCCAAACACTAATGGTTTGGTGCGGCCGCTGTTGAGCTAGTTTTCTTTGCTGATGCTTTCAGGACATTCTCACCTTTTTACTTATGTCTCCTCCTGCCTCGTCCCTTCTCACTTCTCCAATCAAAACCTCCAAATTGCCTCATTCTATGACATTTGGTTGTACCACCAACAGGATTCCTAAAATAAGAAGTCATGTTGTGTTATAGATGATATCAAAGAACATAATTTTTTCCATTGGAGCTGGAAAATGGCCTTTTATTTCCTTGCCTTTTATCATATCTAGTTTTGTTCCACCCTAGAAAAGTAAAAAGCAAGTAAACACGAAAGTTTCCTTCTTCTGCCTACTAGTGCAGGCATAGACATTGCAATGCGATTCACAGACGTAAGTGAATATTTCACAAAACTAACTTTCTGACATAAGAAACAACTGCCATTACTTCAAATGAATAGATGTGAAGTTGATGGATTACAGCATATGCTACTAAACCCTAGAAAAAGTAAGTAGAATATTCAGGGAAATATTATCAGCTAATTATTTGCAGGCAGTAGTGCATATCTTCAATCACTTTCTCTTGGGCAGTTTATCATCTTTTCATACTTTACAGATAATTTGAAATGTCTGTCTCATGCCTTTAGTAAATATTCAATAGTTCAGACTATAATGGGACAAATATAAAGAAAAATGCTGTACAGACAACTTTAATTAGTCAAAATATATGAGGCAATCTCATTAAACTTTACACCTCACATCGAAATAAACTTCAAGTAGGCTGAGTTTAAAAGTGTATATAATACACATACATGCGTGTAGAATCAGAAACCTGCCAACATATAATTGATTAAATTTCAATTCTTTTAAGCAATAAAACACGATTATATTCTGACATATATGGAATATTAGAAAACAAAAATGAACAGATCTTATTAAAAACTCTTAATTCTCCCTTCTAGCAAATATGATAGGCAAGAAATAAATATCTATATTGATGGTTTATTTTATGTATCAACTCGGTGGGCGAAAGGCCACTCAGATGCTCAAATATTATTCTGGGTGACTGTGCATGTGTTTCTGACATGATTGACATTTGCGTCTGTAGACTGAGTGGATCAGGCTGACCTCTGATGCCAACGATCTTATCCTATCAACTGAAGGCCTGAATACAACAAACAGGCTCTCTCTCTCTCTTTTCTGGCTGCTTGGCTGACTTTTTCTGTCTGACTACATTTGGGTTTTTTCCTGCCTTTGGATTTGAACTCACACAAGAGCTCTTCCTGGTCTCGAGCACACTAGCCTCACACTGGAGCTGTTCTACAGGCTCTCCTGGGTCTGCAGCTTACTGCACATGTGCAGAGCAGAGGGCCGGCCAGTCTTCACGATTGTGTGAGTTTATCTGTCTGTCTGTCTCCATCTCTGTCTCATTCTGTCTATATCCGTATCTATATCCATCTATTATAGCTACGCTCACGCCTGTAGATGATTTTCTCCTGTTGGTTCCACCTTTCTGGGGACCCCCAACTAATATTCCATGTTAGGTGAAGATACATGGATTTTAATAAACAAGTCTGGGACATGCACATTCATTTCATCTAACTGTACATACGATTAATCAGCAAAAATTTGGATTAATGATCTTGTTAGTCAACAAAGCAGTATCATGTGTTACTATTAAACTAGTAAACAATTTTTTTTAAAACTTACACCCAAGGCTGGGTTTTGTTGAAACCAGCAAAATAATCCATCACAAGTAGTAACAATTCGTTAACAACTCTTTATGGTAATAAGAATGTGGGACAATATTTAGGAGCTGGAAAACTGCTTCTGTCCTTTCCTTCCAGTTATCCAACATGTAGGAATTCCTCTTAGGGAAATGAGGATGAAGAAAAACAGCTACATACATCAGGATGACTGCCGTTTTACATACAATGGTAAAATACTGGAAACAGCCTAACAACAACAAAATAATACAGAAATGGTTTAGGCACCTAGTGAAATGAACAGATATTACATACTCATTACAAAGGTAATCATAGCAATAATTTTTAGAATACTTTTTATACCCAGGCTCTTCAGAAAATAATCTGAGATACATAACAAGATACATACACTGTTATAAGAATAAAATGAGTTGAAGATGTATGTGAGTTTCAGGAGAAGTGGAAATTAAGTAGGAAAAAATAAGATACAAAGCTACGGTGAGTACTCGACCGACCCCTTACTGTCCCACCTTCTTTATTAGGAGGGAGCCACAGATCTGGTTCAGCATTTCTAGCAGCTAATTTGCAAAAAGAAAAAAAAACTTACAAAAATCTAAAAAATTTAAATCTCAAAATTTAAATCTCTACAGAAGCAGAGGGAAGATTCGTAGTTGCCGGGAGTTGGGAAGTTAGTGGAAATGGGGAGGTGTTCATCTAAAAGCACAAAGTTACAACTGTGCAGAAGAGTGAGTTCTGGAGTTGTAACGTACCACTGGGTGGTCACAGTTAATCATGCTGTATTGTACACTTGCAATCTGTGAAGAGAGTTGATCTTAACTATTTTCACCACACACAAATAAAAATAACTATACCAGGTGATGGGCACGTTAATTAGCTGGTTGTGGTGATGATTTCACGATGTATAAATTAATCCAAACATCATGCTGTATACCTTAAATATATACTTAAATATTTATTTTTTGCCAATTATACTTTAATAAAGCTGTGGGCAAGGGAGACAACAAAACTTACATATTGGTTCATTCCTGCTTCTACAACAGAATACTATAGACTGGGTCACTTACAAGTAATAAAAATTCCTGTCTCACAGTTCTGGAGGTTGGGAAGTTCAAGCTCAAGGCATCCGCAGATTCAATGTCTGGTGAAGGGTGCTGTCTGCTTTTAAGATGGTGTCTTGTAAAAAAAAAAAGATGGTGTCTTGTTGCTGAGTCCTCTGGAAGGAAGAAATGCCAGCATCTGACATGGTAAAAAAGACAGAGAGGAAAAGGGAAAAATGCACTAGGGTGCTTCCTTCAACTTCTTTATAAGCTCACTAATCTCATTCTTGAGGGCATTACCCTCATGACTTAATTGCCCCCTAAATACTCTTAATAATATCACATTGATGATTAAGTTTCGACATATGAATTCCAGGGCACTCATTTAGGTTGTAGCATATATATTGTTTAAAGGATGAAACTAGCGTTAGCATGAAATATGAGATGTTTTTCTGGTGAGTTGGTGTGCAAACACAATACCAGACATAGTGAATAGGGTCCTACATTTTAGGGGAAGGGAACCCTTCTTCCATTCTCCCATGTTTTCATGGAGAAAGAGGACTATCCACTTCTCTTCTCCAGGAGGGGAAGCAGGACAACTACACCAGAAGCTTCTCTCTCATGCTTTTACTTGTTCCTACGTGCTGACAAGTGAGTCACCTGACTGAAGAATTTGGGGGAAAGGGTATGAATAGCTCAGCCACTTCCTCTTTTAGAATTTCTGGAACCAATCTTGTCTGCTGAGAGTCTACATTCTCTGTGACTCTAGAGAAAATATCAGGGTAATTTATAATGAACAGAAAATTACTTTTTTACAGCTCTGGAGGCTAAGTCCAAGATTGAAGAATTGACTTCTGGTGAGAACTTTCTTGCTTTATCATCCATGCCAGAAAAGCAGAAAGGCAAAAGAGGGTAAGAAAGACAGAAAAGGGGGGCTATGCAATTCATTTACAAGAACGCCACTCCTGCAATAGCAAATTCACTCTCATTACCAGCATTTAACTATTCACGAGGGCAGAACCTTAATCATCTCTGTTAGGATCTATCTCCCAATACTGTTGCATTGGGAATAAGTTTCCAATACATGCTTTTGGGGAGACATATTCAAACCATGGGAACTAGCCCCCCACATTTGGACACTCAATCATACTCTTGCATTAGACAGAGCAGTGAGGTTTTCATGGATATTCCTTATAATGCCCCAAAGAAGACATGATGCTTTTTGAGTGATGACTTTGTGAGAGGAGACAGGGAAGGGAGGGTAGAGGCAGAGTGCAAGGGCATCAGAAGCTTCAGGGAAGGGATTGACATGAGCAGGGTTTTGTTTCCAAAGGATCTCTTCAGAGGCTGAATATAGCATGAATTAGAACTGGCAACTTTAAGTCCTGTAGACTAGGATTTTACAAGTAAGCTTATTACAATAAGCTAGGATGGGATCCTAGGAAGCAACTGTGGGGAAAGGGCATGGTGAAGTGAGACAGAGGAAAAAGGAAACCAGTAGATGATGCACCAACAAGCAGGTTGCTACTGTAGGTAACTGGAACTCAATCCCCATGGGGAACTTTTGGGATCCCATTAATTAAACTTCAAATTTCTCCTCCTTGAGCCGCAAGGGAGCTGGAAAGTTTGCTATTGACTCTCTTATTGATAGAGGGCTTCCCTGGGGCTAACACCCCAATACTTCAGAGCATGCTCCTGCAACCAGTGAAGCCCCTCAGGCAGAAGGCCACAGGTGCTTATAGGAGAAAGCTTTTGGTGTGAATGGGAAAGGGGGGCACTGATGGAGAACATGCCCCTGTTTGGGTTATGTTTTGTCTCTGGCTTTCAAAGCAATATAGTTGGCCCCATCTCAACTTTAATAATAGTCAGGAAGCTCTTTTGCCAATCTCTGCTTCCTACTTCTCTCTCCAGAAAAATTCTCTTGGCCAGGTCAAGCAACAAATGCCCCCTCCACAGTTTCCTTTGGAAACTCTTTCCTTCTGTTTTAACTTTTTATTTTTTTCTCATAAGAATTAACACAGATCAATTCCATCTAGGCTCCCTCAGCAGTTCAACAGATAATAGTAAAGCAAATATGTTTTCATTAAAGCTGGAATACCAGTTATGATAAAGTCTTACTGACATAAAGACTGATGTTAAATATAGATATTAAACCAAAATGTCCGTGTGTTTACTTAAAAAGCAAGATCATTGACTATTTTCAAGTGGTAACATCGTTCAAAAATACAGTAATCAAAATATACTAATATGAAACCAGAAGATGATAACTACATGCCCACGAGAAAGAAAAACACAATTAAATTCAAGTTGAGCGAGAGGGGAGGAGGAAAGTGGAGAGGGAACGAGTGAGGGGGTTTGATAAGCTGTTACCTAATGGGCACAAGGTAAGGGTGTATGGCACACTCCCTGGGTGAAGGGCTCAACTACAACTCGGACTTTACATAACAAATGCGAACAATGTAACCTAATTGTTTTATATCCTCATATTACTCCAAAATAAAAATAAATATCCACTGAATATCTAAAAAAAATTATAATAGATTACCAGATTATGATGATATTCCTGTATATAAAAACAATGCAAAAAAAGCATTTGTATTATTTTTGGAAAGCTATTTGAAATTAATTTCTATAGTTTTTCATAAATAATTTATGTTCTCCCTATAAACCAAAAAAGGAGATATGTCCATGCATAAAGTAAATTTTGAAAGATAGGTGCTATCAATTCATGTACCAGGGTAAGACATCACCTCTGGAAACACACCAGGAAATCTACAACAGAGACACTACCATCTGCTTACTGTATCAAAACAAGATCATTTTAGAATTTAAGGATTTGTGATGAATACAGTGAAGGTATTATCTGAAATGCTGTGATTCAGTCCTAGAAAACTTTGCATGTCGTAGGAAGAGGATGCCTTTGTAGCCATCTTGAGCTGCCATAACCAACTACCATAGACCAAGCAGCTTCAAGATCAGAAATGCATTTTCTCACAGTTTTAGAGGCTGGAAGTCTGAAGTCTGGATGCCAACATGGGCAGGTTCTGGTGAAGGTTCTTTTCCTCTTTGACAGAAGGCTCCTTTCTCGCTGGGTCCTCGCAGGGCAGAGAGACACAGAGAGGGAGAGGGGCAGGACGAGGAGGGAGGGGGAAGCAGGAGAAAGGGGGAGGGAAAGGGGGTGAGAGCGAAGGAGAGAGGAGAAGGCGGAGCAGAGAGCAAGCTTCTTATTAAGGGCACCAATCCCATCATGAGGCTCCACTCTCATGACCTCATGTAAACCTAATTATCTCCCTAAAGCAACCCATCTCTAAATATGATCATGGCAAGAGTCAGGGATTCAACATATGAATTTGTAGTGGTTGAGGGAGATTCACTTTGGTCCATTGTAGTGGATCTTGAACAGTTTCATTCAGAAGTGACTCTATCAAGGAGTAAGTAAAACAGTCTGGATGAAAGAATTTATGCAAAAAACAGACACATATTTCTGATCCCAGGGTTGGAGAACATCACTTATCAGTGCCTTAGTTTTCTCAAAGGCAAAATGAGGCTCTTCAAGCTGAAGACATTTTAAGTTTCTGGCTGTCATACACGAGATATATTTACTGTTCTGGAATTATCTTATACTTTTTTTGTAGTTTTTTTTGTTTTTTTTTTACTTGTAGCACCCTTTGGCATTGTGCTTCTCGCTGAACTGCACTCACTGGGACTGTGTCTGGATGCACTCTCTATCCGATGTTAAGACTGCTTAGTGTATACAAAGGTTGTATGGATATTAGATCAACAACGAGCTCCTGGGGCACAGCCAATCCATTCTCCTTGACATATGTTGTACGTCCAACATTCTGAAGAAATTCCGCCATTTTATTGTAATACGAACAAACAACCACACACACACAACATCAGCAGCTCAGCTGTTCTCTTAATAGTCAACCACATTTGCTTGTGTTAGCTAATTAATTCAGGGCTTATTTCCATGTTTTAAATTGTATTCTGTCTGACTACTTCTTAAACCTTCAGTTTTATGCTTTATCAATTGCTTTTCTATCATGGAAGATAAAGAACAGTATCTCCCCATTCCGTAAACAGATATCTTTCTTGTTAAACTATTTTTCTAATTGTTATGTTGTCATTTTTGTTAAATCAATGTGTAATATTTATATTGCTATGACTATTAACAGTTAAACTATATTATAAACCACAATGACTTTTCCTTTTCTACCTAACTTGTTGTTGCCTTGCAGATCTTCAGAATGTGTTTCTTGGGACCTTTCTACACAGACTTTTCCCTCTGCTTGCAACATCTGTCTCCTTACTTTCCACTTGTTTTACGAATACGTATTATTGTTTCCCTCCTTTTTGACACAAAATGTAGCATATTGTTAAAGTGTACTAAATTCTTGGAATTGGAGTCTGTTTATTTGTAGATAAACGTTCATTCATGCCTCATATGAGGTAGTAAATCCTGGAACAACAAAAAAAAGAGGCATCTTGCATTCTGCAGGGACTTAGATACTGTAAAGCTTCAAACCAAACAAGACAATTACCTCTAAATTCAACACTTTTTGTTATGCTTTTGCTTTTAAACGAGCAACTAATTTACAATCACTGAATGTGAAGATATAGGCTTATCTGTTTTGAGCTCACAAATATGCAGGTAAAACGCTTACCCAGCTGAGATTTACATCACCTCCTTCAAGTCACCAGGTTTTTGTTTAATGAGCTGTTTTCTTAAACTCACTTAGCAGAACTAGAGGGACCTAAATTAGTGTCAAGCAAAGTCACCCATGGCTTCATGGGGCAATTAAATATAAAAATAATCAGTTTCAATCCCAAATCCTCTTAGTGAGTTAATTCACTATCCTATGTAATGAAATGCTCTGTCTTTAAATTTATATGAAAATAAAGGTAAGGAGATGTACCTGTGGCTGACAAAACTTAGTTTTTCACACTCAACACGCCCTGCTTAGCGAACCCTTTTCCTATCCTGTGGTCATTTTCTAGAAACGCATTGCAGGTCCGACCTGCTGTCCATCATCTTTATCTATATGGCTTGCTGTCTGTCACTTACCAAATTCTCTGCCTGCCTGTGGGTGATCAATAACATAACTGGAGAGCTCAGGAAGACCCAGATCATTGATTCAAGGCAAGTGACAAACATCATGATAGCCGTATTTTACTCCCACTTCTAAAAGATGGCAGGTTCTCCTTATAACTATTGATTCTGTAAACATGTCACTGATAGTAAATACCTTTCTGGCAATATCTGCCCAATGAAACTCAGAGAAATGACAAGCCTGTCATTAACCTTTGGAACAACTGAGAGTGGTAGAAGCAAAAATTGATCATTTGTAAAAGTGGCATGGTCATGCTATAAGGATCATTTATGTAAGAGATAGCTCAGTGTAGTAGGTTCGAATCTTCAAGAGTTAGGCCATCTTAATGAAGTTGCTAAAATGATTAAGTGAATCCTAATACTAGAAAAGAGGTATAAATACTTATTCTCAGAATTAAAAACCTTTCCATGGGTCCAAACTCAATAACAATAATTAAAAAAATTCATCCTAATTGTTCAAAGAAACTCTACAAGGAAAATGATATTTATGTATACTTATTTTACATTTTAGTGAGGAACTTCTCAAGAAACTTGATATTTCCTATTATTTAAAAATAATCTATGGAGTTTACTGTTCATTTTCTTGTTTTATTATAATAAAAATTGTATAATGTCATGAAATCTGATTATCTAGAATTTATGTTTATCGCTCCTTTCCAATAACTGAAATGTAAGTTTTGTAGAATTCACCTGCATGACTGCTTCAAACTCATCTCAGAGAGTTGTTACAGCCTTCTCTTCTCTTTGTAGGTCCTGTCATTGGTGGCTTCAGAGCATCTAGATTTTAAAAACTCCTGAGCTGATTCAATGTGTAGCCAGAGTTGAAGCCAGGGGATCAGTGTTTCCAAAGTCTTGAGAACCACCTGTCTCAGAATCACCTGGAATCTTATTTAAGTTGGAGATCCCTGGCCTCAACCTCAGGCCTGTGAAAACCAGAATCTTTGGGAATGGGCCTTGAAATCTTTGTTTATAAGAAGATGCCTTTATAATAATCAGGATAACTTCCACGGCTAAGTAGAATGAGTGTCCGGATGTCTCGATGATTCCTGATTTTCCTTCCTTTTACGTGATAGAAGCTCCTAAAGCACAAATGGTAGCCAGAAGCTTCAGCTTTACTTTGGTGCGTAGACACAGGCTTGTTATCAAGATTTGTTTTTTTGTTCACTTATTTTATTTTTTGACCCCCTCTGCTTGCTCAAGTCTTTGAGATCCCAGACTAGTTAATTTCTTAATTTTTCAGTTTAGTATGAATTCTAAAATGTTAATTTAAGAAAAAAAAATTTTTTAGAATTTGTTAGCATTTAGCAAAATAGGCAGTCCCAGAAACTAGTAGTTAGAAGGGAAGTTGCTACAGTCTTGGGAAGATGGCCCTTTCCTCTTGGGAAGCTTAGAAAGGGCATGCCGGGCTTCCATGGCAGGGTCCAACACACCCCTGCCCTTCAGTCTGGCTCTCTGCCTTCCCCATTACCATGTTGTAGGTTCTAGGAACCACCAATCCCCAAATTTACTTCTATCCACAGCTCCAGTCAATATGAACCCACACAGAACATCTCTACCAGTGGGTAATAGTCTTGTTACCTGTCTCATGTTCTAGTTTTTCTAGAAAAATTCTATTATTGCTTTCCCCCAAACACTGTGATATGTGACAAGGCAGGAAAAATTCAAACAGATGAAAGTAATACCAGCCTGAAATGAAAAAACAGACACCTGTAGAATTTTTTACTTTGAATTTTTGTACACATATTTTTGTCATTTAGTCAATTGTCCAATTCGCTAAAAAGTTTTGATATTAGCTTAATTTTAGTACTTCAGTAAAGTAAAATGCTAAGTTTCAAATCTTAGCTTTACATTATAAAATGCTGCCCAATAACCTAGGAAATTAGCATACTATTAATAACATGTTCTTAGGAAGTAGAGTAGAAGTTTGCAAAAATACTAAAAATTCTATCTTTTTCTTTGGTGGTTTTGCCATTATTGTTTTTCTCTTATAAACTCACTATCCCTTAGAAACCAGATCCATTATTTCCATACTTTGGGTATAACTAAACCATATTAATTTTAGACATTCCTTCAGGTAACAACTGCTAACATGAACAAGAAATCTCTGCTCTCACACCTTCAATCAGCTTTTCTAGGGCTGCTCTCTCACCATCCCCACCTTCTACACACATTCTCCTGTTGTGTGTAACAGACAACCTCAGACTAAATGGCTTAAAACAACACAAATTTACTCTCTTGTAATTCTGTAGGTTAGAGGTCTCACAGAGGCTTTACTGGGCTAAAGCAAAATATTGGCAGGGCTGTGTTCCTTAGTGCAGATCGAGGGGAGATCGATTTCCTTGTCCTTGTGGCTTCTTCAGGCCACCCACATTCCACCGTTCATGGCCCCTGTCCTCCATCCACCAACAGTGATTTCAACCCTTCTCATATTATATCTTTCTGACCTTTTTTCCTGCCTCCCGCTTCCACATTCAAGAATGCTTGTGATTATATTGGGCCCATCTGGGCAATCTGGAATAATTTTTCTATTTTAAGGTCAGCTGATTAGCAACCTTAATTAGTTCCCCTTTGCCATGTAAGGTGACAGAGTTCTCTGGTTCCAAAAGTTAGGCTGTAGATATCTTGAGGGGTCCATTATTCTGCTTACAGACGCAGTTAAAAAATACATCAAACATGGTTTAAACAGTTGATATTTAAGTATTAGGTTCTTGAATAAATTTTGAGAAGTCAGACCTCTACAAGGGAGACTTAGGCAATTATAGTAGAGCCAAGAGTGGGCTCCTCTCTGGTTAGAGGAGTCTGGTTTCCACGGAGACCAGGAAAGCATTATCTGTGGTTTTGCAGCTTGCCTCATAGGGCACCCACCCCAATTCCAACAGGAACAAACAAGGGACAAAACACAGAGCTCTCCTGGCAAACACGCTAAAAGTCCACAGACTGAGGAGTTTGCTGCATAAATCAGTTTCCTCCAGCTTAATTTGCTTCCCGCGGCTTTCTAGGCAACATGGGAAGTGAATTGAAAGACACCATTCACTCTGGGCAGTTTCCCTGACTGATGAGCTGACTGCAAAGGGAAATGGATGGCAAATGGAGAACACCTCGAGTTCACCTGAGGACATCAAAGTCTTTAGTGCTATGGAAGAACGTCAATCTGAAGTTGATATTTGCTTTCGGTGGAAGCCAGCTTTCTGGACTCTCAATTTTCATCTTGGTATAGCTTATGATTAATAGCATGGCCTTTAGAATCAGACAGTCCAGATGTGAAGTCCAGGTCTGTCCCTCAAGAGATTTGTAACCATAGTACTTGATCATTTTATTCCTTACTTTCCACATCCCTAAAATAATTATCATTACCTTATATGATTATAGGAAAAAGCAATATCATGTATTAAGCTTTGTGCAATGTTTAGCACTCTGTACGCTCTCAATGGAGGGCAGCAACATTTACTTTCTCTCCCTTTCAATCTGTTAGACTTTATTGTTTTAAATTCCAGATAAAATATTACAGGACTATGAAAGATCTTACCTCTCATCCACAGAAAAAATGCTATTGAGTTTTTATTCCATTGATAATGCTATTTGTTGAAATATCTTATTTTATAGCATCTTAATTGGACAAAATATTAAATCAATTAAGAGAAAGTGAAAATTTTAGTTAAAAGGGCTCTTCACACACAGAGATGAAAATTCTCATCATTGTGCAAATTACGCTTATTTGAGAGTATAGATTATTTCTGCCTGTTTCCTTGCCTCCACCCTTTTGCGTCTCTTACACTCAGATTCCAAGATGTATTTCTAGTATTGGCCTCTCCTTTGTCTACTATCATCACTCAGACTCTGAATCTGCTCAGTTCAGGCATCCTCTATGAGTATCTGGGTTGTCCTGTTAGCAAAAATCGTGGAGTTAAAGAGGAAAAAGGCAGCCTCCCCAACAATATTTGATAGTGGTATAGGTGGAGCATGATGGAGTCTATTCTTAAAGAAGGGATCAATCTTCAACTTGGACTTGGTCTCAGCTACTGTTCATTACACGAGCTAAACATAGGATCTGGTCATAAACATAATGGAGAACAGAGAGCACTTCAGGACCACAGGTATTGATTCAAACAAACAAACACACAAACAAACTCCATTCCCCACTAGTGAGAAAGCAGCCGTGGCCTTTTGCTGGAGCTTTCTTTGCAATAGAGTTAAGAAATGCCACGTGTAATGTGATTTTGAAGCAAGTGCAATTTTATTTTATCACTTTATTTTTTTCATTTCAGGTGAATATGAGGGTAGAAAGAAGCAAGTGCAACTTTAGGTAGTGAGAACAAGGAAGGGAAGAAAACAGCCCAGGGGTGCTTGAGCGTGTGAGTCCGTGGGAAGATGAAGAGCAGAACCAGAATGAGGTAAGAGAACAAAACCTGCTCCTGCTGGAACAGACCAAGTCACTTATCTAGTGAGCTAGTGAGGAGACTCTAGAAATTCATTTTGAAGTATAGTTTATAATATTTTTAATTTCTTTATATATAGTTATACTAAAGTTATGAGCAAATATTATGTACATAGCTCTTAATACATAGTAAAGTTTCAGTTCATTTCAATAATTTTTTTTTGTGGTCTTCATGAAGCCCTCATTTAAACGGTCTCCATTTATCCCTCCAAATAAATATATAAAGTAGGCTTAATCTTCCTTGTTTTATCCAAATTCCAAATTCTGTTTTCCGTAGTGTGGGGGCGGGAGGTCTGCTTGATCTCTGTTTGACCTCCTTCTCCTTCTCTTTCTTCTTCTCCCTTATGCTTTGCTTTTTTCCTTCTTTTCTTCCTCACACATATACTGGCAATGGTTCAGAACCGATGTCCTTCCTGTTGGTGTCCCTTGGCTAAGAAAGCATTGTTTTGAAAGTCAAGATATCTGTACCAGAATGTTTATTGCAGCCCAATTCATAATTGCTAAGTCGTGGAAGAAGCCCAAGTGCCCATTGACCCATGAATGGATTAATAAATTGTGGTACATGTATACCAGGGAATATTATGCAGCCTTAAAGAAAGATGGAGACTTTACCTCTTTTGTGTTTACGTGGATGGAGCTGGCACATATTCTTCTTAGCAAAGTATCTCAAGAATGGAAGAAAAAGTATCCAATGTACTAAGCCCTACTATGAAGCTAAACTATAGCTTTCATATGAAGGCTAAAACCCAGTTATAGCACAAGAAATGGGGAAAGGGGCAAGGGAGGGGAGGGGAGGGGGGAGGCTGGGTGGAGGGAGGGTGATTGGTGGGATCACACTTACGGTGCATCTTACAAAGGTACAAGTGAAAATTACTAAATGTAGAATATAAATGTCTTCATATAGTGATGAAAAGGCCATGTAGGCTATGTTAAATAGTTCAATGAAAATATTTCAGATTGTATATAAAGTCAACACATTGTGCCCCATGATTGCACCAATGTACACAATTATGATTTAATAAAAATTAAAAAAAAAGAAAGAAATGACATATATAAGGAACAGGTTCCATATACTCTCGGTGGGCACACTTCTTGACTGGTCTATTTTGATGGGTCCAGTAAATATCTCTTACTCGGGACCAGAGAATGAGAACTGCAAGATTCTTGAAAATTAATGCTGTTTTTGGTCATTTACATTGAAAGACATTATTGAAGTTTGAGTGTAATGCAACAGTCTTATGGTTTTTCCCACTTGATTGCCCACTGCTAGCATATAAATACCCCCAAGGTAATCTGTTTTATTAACCTATATATTTCAGCTGCCTAGAACAATGCTGGGCACATAGTAGATACAAAAATATTTACTGAATGAGCTGCTGTTGGAGAACTTGAGGCAAGGTTTCAACATTATGTGGGGAATTGGCGAGAGTAAAATGGGTGAGGAAGCTACGTTGTTAGTTGCTTAGAGAGCAAACAACTTAGGTATAATTTATGTGTGTAAGAGGAACTTTGCTCTCTCCAAGTATCTCATTGTCTTGCTATCATACTGCTTGTTTTAAGATCTTTTCATCATAGTATTAAAAATTGGGGCATTAACGTAGTATCTTAATTTTCCATAGTTACTGCTTTTGAGACTCTATTGAGTAGAGCTTACTGTTCTCTCTGATCTTCACTCTCACCTTAGCTGCACCAGCCTGACACCCATACTGCACAGGGCCACTGCAGGGGGTGACTGCTGCTATGACTTTGCAAACTATTAAAGAATTTATTACAGCAGAGAGCATAAAACAGTATTAAGGAGCATCTATTTATTTGTAAGCTATTAAATATGTTATAAAAATTTAACAACAAATAATATAATAATGAGTTAGCTAGTTCTCAATACTTGTGCTAAATATACATGACCCTACCTATAAAATTATCAATTAAAAATTGTAATTTTAGCCTTCAATGTTCCCTTCCTTCTCTTTTCTTTTTTCTTCCTGCTTTCTGTTTTTTTCCTCTCCTCTCCTTTTCCTATAAATATTTGTTAAATACATACAGCATCTGCAACACTGCTCTGCACCAGCTTGCAGAGTTAAGTCAGTTCTCATTGTCAGAAGCTTGCCTTGTAAGGGAGGAAGCGGCAGGTGTAGACAGTAGGATCCAGTGTGGTCCTCTCTGGAGGGTGGCATGTCTGGGGGGCTGTGTAAGCACAAAGGACAGTGACTCAGCTTGGGCTGTGATTAGCTTTAGAAGGGAATCCCAAAAGAGAAACTTTGAAAGATGAGTAGGATTTCTACTGGAAGCCAAGGGAGATAAAGGTTTTTCCAGCGGCGTGGGTGTTGCTTGTCTCTTCAATTTCCATTTTCTCTGCATTTTTTCCCTATAAGGGAGAAAGCAGCAGGTTTAGACAGAATCTTGTCTGGTGACTTGTGAGCAGAATCTTGTCTGGCAGCTTCATGAGTCCCTGAAGGTTTGGCCCCCTCAGCCCCAGGGGTTCAATATTGACTATCCTTACCTGATACTAACGGTTGCATTGTCCTCGTCATGGCAGATATAGGAGAGGTTGCAAGATTCAGTTCTAGTCCCTGAGATAGATTTGAGGGAAGGTTTACTGTGGAGATTCTAGAACATCCCGGGAGAGGTTGGGATTGTCCCTTCTAACTTTTATGTGGGGCGATGTCGGAACATGGAATTTGAAAGCAAGAAATATATTTGCCACTACCGGAGACAAATTTGAGGAAAAACACTTCTAAGAACAGCATTAAGCCAGAAATCAACGAATCCTGGAACCACCAACTGGAAATATGATTCCTTATTATGTCTGATAATAAATTACTCTAGTTTGTCAGTGATTCTGAGTGATGAAATAATTCTGATAAATTACAAAGCTAAGTCTCAGAGGTATCAATTCTCATGGTTCTACATTCTGCACGCTGACGTTAAAGACTTGACCAAAGTCTTCTAGGGACCCTATCATTTTGAAATGAGCAATTAAGGGTGTATAAGCAACAATTTCCATGAGGTTGAGCATTAAGGAGAAGGGCCAATTCTCATAAAACTACGTTTTGTATTTAGTTGTTATAGTGCACCTCTTTCGTCTTATTAAAGTTCCCTTAACCTTTCCCCCCATGATCTCATTAATATTTTTGAAGAGTGCAGGATTGTTGTTTTATCAAATTTTCCACAATTTGTGTTGATCTGATTTTTCATTTTTCATAGGTTCAGGTTAAACCTTTTGACAAGGGCGCAGTATCACCTATGAATATTGTGTCATCACGAGATTGTCCCATCACAGTTTGCCCCATGATTGGTTGCAATTACTTTGATCACTTGGTTAAGATGATGCCACCATATCTCTTCATTATAGAGATCTGTCTCCTCTTTTAATATATTATATGTGGGTAATACTTTAAGACTGTGTAAACTATCTTATTATCCAATAATTCACATCTATAGTTTTAGCATCCATTGATAATCCTTGCCTATTATCAGTTATTACATTGAGGGTGCAATATTTCTACTGTTATAATCTTTATTAGCTAGCATTTTAAGCTTTATAATCAATATTTCTACTGTTTTAATGTTTATTAGCTAGCATTCTTTTTTAAAGAGCTTTGTCTTTACTCATATGATAGAACTCCAGCCTCCTTGGGTCTGGATATCGTACTCTTGCAACCTAAATTGCAATAAAGTATTTGTCACAATCAGGACACATAGTTCACTTATTCAAAAAAAGAAATTTTAATTTCATTTGAACATGTAGAATTTTAAATCATTTATGGCCTATTAAAGCACTGAAGAGTGAGAATTAATTAGAAATGTTCATATAATTCAGAGGGTAGCTTGCTTTTGTTTTTGTTTTTGTTTTTTAGCATCCTGACTTATTTCATTTTTATATATTCAAACCTCTCTGTGACTTGCATGTATCTTTCTGGCCTCTTACAGTAGTTGATTTACCTTCTGTCACTGGGCTAAAGATATATGCCTAGCAATAAAAATCATCACCTAATATTTATGGAAACAATTGTAACACTATCTGTAGCTTCACAGTTATCTACCAGTGAATTTTCTCCACTGCAATACTGTATGTTAACATGTCAAGGCTTAAATGTTTTTATTGCATGCTAAAATTAAATGAGAATTATAAACCCTAAACATAGGAATCAGATGATACAATATTGCAACTTCCCTGTAGGAAACCCTTGAGAGACTGTTAATATTTAAGCATATTAATTAAGCAGAAAATGGACTAAATAGCTGGAAATTAGAATCATCTGGCTCACTCCAAAAAGAATATAACACAGACTGTAGACACTAAAAATCATTTCTTTTCAAGGACATGCTGATCGGTTTTTTGTTTGGTTTAGTTTGGTTCATAAAATCATATGAATTCCTGAACTAGTGTTTCTCTCATGAGCATAATCATTCCCCAAACAAGCTTATAGAAGAAGCAGATGTGGCTTTTCAGCCCATAAAGACTGCATGGGGCTGTAGCAGTTAAACATCCTTCTCAGCTGCATCTTCATAACCACAATTTGGCATTGCTTTTTAATTTATCAAATTGAAAAAAAACATAAGGCAAAAATTACGAGTCATTTCTCTCGTTAGTTATCCTGATTACACAGATTCAGCATGAACAAGACAGATGCTAATTTGTGCATAAAGCACATTCCTTTTGACAGGAAAATATACATAAGTTGTAGCTGCAAAAAGACAACAAGGGTACTGTTGAAAACCATTCTGGGATTTATGCGGAAAATTTCCAGTGAAAAGACAGTTCTTACTGTATCACATTAACAATAATTCCTAGAGAAAGACCATGAGTAAAAGCACCCAAACAAAATTCGTCCCATGGAGCCAGGTGGCTCAGTGATTAAAATTTTTTAACCAGTGTGAGTCCAAGTAAATCAAGGAAGGTGGGTATAATTGAGAAAAAACAGCTTGCTCAAATGTAATACCATTTCTTTTGCATAAATCCCAATGTGACCTTCAGCAATTCCCTTAATTTCTTTAGGCTCCTGTTATCGCATTTCTAAATTCAAGATGTTTGGGTTACATGATGGCTTGTGTACCTTTGAGCTATAACATTTGATAAATGGATTCTATTTTTGGTGCTATGTAGAATGAGTTTGTGATCTAAGCAGCTATGAACTGTCATAAATTTAGAGATAAATAACCCCCATGACAGGTGGATTTTCCCCAATTCCCATTATAACCTAGAAAAGTTGTTATTAAAAGCAACTAATTTCCTGATAACCTTCCAAGTGCCTAAATGCCATAAATTCAGGACCCAGACAGTGGAACAAGGATAATAAGCACCAAGAATGATGGCAGAGCTAGGCTTTAGAAGAGTTTAAGACTAAAGTTTAAAGCTGAAATATGAGCAAATTTCTCCTACTTAACCTCAATAAAATCATACTCTTTTTTTCTCAATGCTTATTCAAAATGCCGCAAACCCTATAAAACCTCCCAACTGCTCCTTCCTCATCTTGTTTTCCATTCTGTTTCTCTATCACTATATCCTTTGTCCCTTTAATTCGGTCTTCTATTATAATTAACTATAGTACAACCTCCATAGTTGACCACCTGCCTACCT
The DNA here is from genome assembly GCA_963574655.1 of Perodicticus potto. Lineage (NCBI taxonomy): Eukaryota > Metazoa > Chordata > Mammalia > Primates > Lorisidae > Perodicticus > Perodicticus potto. The sequence goes on along the minus strand of CAUYRH010155665.1, from coordinate 31,270 downwards.
CGACCACCTCTTCAGTTGACCCAAATCACAGACCTGACAGATACGACATCTACTAACATTTAGTTCCTGGGTCGGCCTCCTCTGTGTATTGACCAGTCTGTTACAGTTTGTTGGGTGGTCAACGTACAGAGGATCTATTGCATTTATATGTTAATCCTTCCCACTGTTTAGTACATTTCTTGAGCCCTTAGACACTTCTCCTTCACTTTTATGTTCATTTTTCTTTCCTTTTATCCCCCACACCCAGACTTCATGGGCTAAATATAATGCATACTCAAATCTGCTTGTCAAAGTGAATATTATTTTGATCAACAAATGTGAATACACACAAAAGAGCATCAAAGTCATTGAGTTTGGGCAGAGGGTGGTGGCTCACACCTGTCATCCTAGCACTCTGAGAGGCCGAGATAAGAGGATTGCTGGAGCCATGGGGTTTGAGACTAACCTGAGCAACAGAGAGAGACTATCTCAACAAAAAACATTAGCCAGGTGTGATGGCATGGGCCTCTTGTCCCAGGTGCATGGAAGGCTGAGACAGGAGGATGGATTGGGCCCAGGAGTTTGAGGTTGCAGTGAGCTATGAGGATTCTACTGCACTGTAGCCTCTCTACAGAGTGAGACATTGTCTCAAGAAATAAAAAAGATCATTGAATTTCAACAGTTTCTTGATGGAAATGACCAGTTGCCTTAGTTCTGCAGATGCAATCTCTTAGCATTAGCCTCATTACTCCAAGTAAACATCTCACATAAATTAAAAGAACCAACTTCTATGCTCTAATTGTTATTGATTAACAATTACCGATATGTATTTTCCACTTTCTCATTATGACTTGTGAGCACTTAAGTTCTCATTAATCTCTTGTGGACACGTAATAAGACTCAGCTTCTGGAAGTCAGTGAATACGTCTTCTCCAGCCCTGCACTTCTGTGTCTGGCGCTGACTAAGCACCTGCACTGGGCATGTTTATTGACTGGAACAATACTTACCTTTTGGGAAGGGTAGGATTTGGTGGGGGGACTTTGTAGAGAAAACAATAGATTATTTTTTTTCTTGGCTGAATTAGAAAGAGGAGGTACTTCCAAGAAAATTGTAAGTAATTGCAGTTCTCTATGAACTATAGTATTTATAATATTTTCAAAGTACCTAATGTCTTTCTAACTAGTCTCAATTTAATAATATATTACTTTTTAATCAATTCACATCAGGGGAGAATAAGGCTCAGCTGAACACCAAGGGAATCATGTCAACATTTTAGATTGAACCATCTGTTTGACTAAAGCGTTTATCTCATTTTCTGATTTGTATGAGATGTTAAAAAATAAGTTTATGATTTTTTTTCCTCTTTTCTAGCATGTTACTGAGTTAGGTTTTTTTCCCCATTTAATGATCTGATAATAGTTTATTGAGAGTTTTTTTTTTTCAGTCTATATTTTCCAGTTCATAAGATTCATTCTGAGTTCCCACTACATGCTAAACAAAGTATTAGCATTACCTGTGGGCGAAAAATTAGAGATCCCCAATTCAGCTCTTTAAACTCTGAATTAAGACTTTAGGTAAGGTTGGCAGTAATACATGTTAATAAACTTATTTTACCGCCTGTCATCTGGGTCCCTGGCCATGTGTAGGTGGGCTGTGCATCTGCCCAGCAGAGGTTCTAACAGTCTCTTCCTTTTCCATAAGATGGCTTTCAACTGCCCTCTCTACTTAAATAACTTCTCAGTTACAGGGAGCCTCTCTCAGGCAACACCCGGGAGGGGAACTTGGGAAAATCTGGCACTGCTGGTTGCATGTGTTTCAAAGCCTGGCATGCAGCCATGATACCCATGGTAATTTTGAAGATATTCAGTGTACTGGCTGCTCAGAATTCGCTGGTGTTATGTTCTCTATGTTTTCCTGTGACATGTAGCATATTATTCCTTTATATTCTATATGATAAGAACATTTTAAAAAGCCCTCTAAATGTATAAAGGGCTCTGTGCTTAGATTTATGTAAGAAACGGTGCATGCTGTGTGCTTCTCTTGCACTTCCTTAATGCACATTAGCACACTGAGAACCTCAAGAGTTTGTTTAGCTTCACTTTCTCAGCTCTTCCCCAACTTACTGACCATTCTGCATTCTCTTTCCTTTTTTTTTCTTCCTCCCCTTTCCTGATACACTTATTCCTCCTCCTTCTCTTTTTTGGCAGAACATCTACTATTAACTCAACATTTTAATCTCTGATGCACTGTTTGGGAAAATCTCCTCTGGATAGGTTAGAATTTATTTTGAAATGAACTCAGCCTAGCAGGAAACTGTAGACATTTGTCCAGATTGCACATCCTGGTGGTTTACCCTCGCTGTGTTGCTTTTGGTCACTATATCCTCATAAAATTCTTGTAAAACCAATTTCTGTATTTGCTATAAGAATTTCTAGCCATTGTTTTCCCTAAGGAAATTCATATGAAAACATTTTAAAGAAAAATTTCTTTTAATTACTAAAGGAATTTTGCTTCTCCCAAAGAAGTTTTATTTCTGCCTCATGGATAATGGGTGTTTTCAGCAATACCATTTCTAACTAAAAAAGCAATAATAAAGGTATAATCTCAGTTAGCAAGATGTCAGGAGATAGTTTGGCTTAGAGTATGATAATGATAAATTTAACAGCTCAAGGCCATTTATGAATTTATGACTTTTTTAGCTCTGCCATCTTCAGTATTGATGCCATTCTCAAACTGTCTTTGATCATGTTTGTATAATAGTTACAGCAGCAACAGGAATTAAATTCTCACACAATAGCATCCATAACAGGGGTGTCAAACCCACAACTCAGGGGCCATGTGTGTCTCAGAGCAGCTATGAACGTGGCCCAACACAAAATTGTAAACTTATTTAAAACATTATGAGATTTTGTTGCAATTTTTTTGGTGGAACTTCATTGTGTGATTTTTGAGCTTGAATTTTGTAGATGACAAAATCATGTTGCAATGTCACGTAAAATAAACATACATATGGTCTCGCTATTTGTACACGCATGTGGCTTCAGTTTATGGCTTTGTGTGGCTTCCAGTGTATTATTTTCCGAGCACAGATAGACAGATTGACACTGTCAGATGTTGCAGGAGTCCATGGTGACTTACGGAGGCGGTGATTATTAACAATCATTTCCATCTACCATTGCAACATTAGGCATTTAATGTTATTTAGAAGCCAGGTTACTTGATTATTAAGGGTATTTCCACACCTTGGAGGCTCCTCAGACATTGGGCACCACACTTTGCAATCGGCCTTTGCCTTGCCCTGAATTGGCAGCTGAGCTGTGGAAGGAACCAGACTTGCTTTCTATTTTCCTGTCAGTTAATTATCATAATAAAAGTAAAGATAGATGCTTACCTATTATTATTATTTTAATCCCAGTGTGACTTTTATAATGTCTCAGAAGAAAATGGAACCTAAAAAAAAAAATTATGAATGACGGAAGATTATTCAATGAAAAGTGGACAGATGATTACTTTTTTTTGTAGTAAGGCACTCTGCTTAATTTGTGGGGGGTTTGTTAAAGTTATCAAAGACTGTAACTTGAAAAGGCATTATATGCAAAAATCTCCTGACAAATTCAATGCATATGAAGGATTGTGTTAGCAGAACAAGGTAGCAGGACTGAAAAAATTTTGTTAAAACTTACTATTCAGAATTGCTTTCTTTTTGTCTTGTGATTTTTTTTTTTGAGGTGAAATTTAAGTTTTTGTGTGAATAGTACTATTATACCTATCTTGAGTGTCTTGCTTGTATCACATCATACCTTTGTTTAATTCTTAATACACTGTTCACTTGTTAAAAAAAAAACCCTTACTATTCCGAATCTATTGTAAAAGCTAGTTATGTGATAGCATATTCATTACAAAAAAATTAAAACCAGGGCGACACCTGTGGCTCAAAGGAGTAGTTTGCTGGCTCCTTATCATGGAGGTGGCAGGTTCAAACCTGGCCCCTGCCAAAAACTGAAAAAATAAAAAAATAAAAAAATAAAAAATGAAAACCATTTGCTGATGATGAATTTATTAAGCAATGTATGAAAAGCATGGTAAATATAATTTCCCCTAACACGAAGGGGGAAGAGTTCTAAAATTAGTTTTTCTCACCAGACTGTATTCAGACAACATGAAGAAACTACTTAATCTATGGAAAAAAGTTTGAAGAGTAAAGCTGCTTATTTTAAATTTTATGCTTTGGCAATGGATGACAGCGCGGATGCTACAAATACAGTTCAACTTGCCGGTTCTATTAGAAGTATTGATGAGAATCTAATGGGCCATTTGAAGACTCAGCAACAGCAAGAGATTTATATTGCCCCAAACTTGCGTTTGATGAAGTGTCATTGCATGGTATATCAAGAACATTTATGCACAAAAGCTTTAAAAATAGAAAATGTCCTGCAAACCACATCAAGACTGTGAGTTTCATAAGGGTCCAGGGATTAAATTGTCACCAATTCCAGTAGTTCCTTAGAGGTATTGATACTGACTATGGTGACATCAGTTACTTTTCAGAAGTGAGATGGCTAAGTTGAGACCAAATGTTGAAAAATTTTATGACTTGAAACATGTTATCAAGTTGCTTTGGTGGCAAAAACCAAATTTGTGCCAGAACTTGACAATGAAAACTGATTTACAAATTTATTATTTTAATAGATTTTATTGCTCATTTAAATGAGTTAAACAGCCATCTCCAAAGTGAAAACCAGTTTATCAATATAATTTTTCAAAGCATAGCAGTGTTCCAAATGAAACTGAAATTATGGCAAGCTCAAATTAAGGCAATTTTATGCATTTCAACATGTTGGCTAAACACAGTTTGTGAATGGTGAAAAATATGCCGCCTTGCATTTCAGTTTGATACTAGAATTTGAAAACATTTCACTATTTTCAAGAAAATAATCTATATTTTGGTGTATTTGCAACTTTATTTTAAGTCAACCTGCCAGTTTTCAAGGGGGATGCATATAGCTGCAATCTGACATTCAACTTAAAGAAAAATTTGATCATGTATCTTTTCTGGACTTTTGTAGGTCCTATCTTCCTAGAGGCAAATATCTCTTATTACACAATCACACTTTATTCATGTCATCACTTTTGGCAGCACCTATATTTGTGAGCAATTATTTTCAAGAAAAATTAGAGTCACAATGTCTGACAGTTACCTTGAGAACTCAGTGAGAACTGCAATCACTTCCATTGAACCAGATATTGATGCATTCGTTTCTCAAATATAATGTTAAATATCCCACGAGTTTTATGTTGCCCACTTTTCTTTTGATTCATAATAAAAAAATCAAGCCCCCGAAAGACATTTTATTACTTAGCTATGTACATTTTCTGTATTAGTGATCTCAAACTTGAGACCTGTTCAATGATTTTTAAAAAGTCTAAAAGGGCCACTGCATAATTAGAATTATAATGTGGGAGGATTTGTTTTTTGTTTTTTGTTGTTGTTGAGGAGGAGAAGGAAAGAGGAGTTTATTACTTTGCCAGCAAAGGAGGAAAATGGCATCCTATGGTCTCAAAATTCAAATTCTTGCTTCTGAGCAGAAATTACCTCCCAGTAGCTGAAGGCAGAGGACGGATCTATTATTGACAACCTTAAAACATTACTTCTTTATCGTAGATTAAACATTTTAAGCTGATTCTAAATTCTCATGTGTTTGAAAGATATTACTATATTCTATGGAAGGTAATTACTATCCTAGGAACTAAGATTAATTTTCCTTTGAGCTTTCCACCTGGTGTGGGATCTGGAGCTGTGGATATACCAGGCAATTCTCACTAAGACAACTATGCTTGTTGGCTTTGTATTCTCAGAATACTCTACATTTAGGGCAAATCTGGACTTGGCTGGATTAATATTTATTCAAGTACCTTGACTTCCAAGTGTAAAAGATTTTCTGTGAATGAGGATTCCTGGATTCTACAGCATGGCATATAAGGTTGATCTTATATTAGCAAGCCCTGTAAGAGGGGAACAGTAAATTTTCATCTGGCTGCAGTGATTGTGTGAGTGAATTCTTTCCTAAGCTTACTTAGGAGTTGCAATTTGGACGCAAAAAATATTAATAATATTTTGAGGCAATTTTGCAGCATAATAGGAAATCATCATTTGGGGATGCTCTGTTTTATAAAAAAGCTTACAGATTTGTTTCTAAAAATCATAGTGACAGCATGTGGCTGCTATTATGTGTTCAAAACAAAGGTAAATCACTCTATTTGTGTGGTTTTGGAAGCTATTTTGGAAGCGATACCTGAGCACACGGCCGAGCACGTCCCGCTGAGATGGCTGCAAGCACAGTTCAGGGTGTTTTTTGTTCCTAGTATAGCAGGATGCCTTCAAAAGGGAAATTTGTCAGCAAATTCTGTGAGCTGCTGTTCAAGGGAACTGCAAGTATTGTATACCTGGTGTTTTATACTTTGGAAGCCAATAATAGCACGAGTCATTATTTCACGGACTTGTATATACTTATTTTTGTTCCCTGTAAAAGTAGTTCCCTAAGAGTAAATGGTAAGGCTTTAAAAAATTATATCTTTTTCTTTTATTTTTTTCATTCTTAGCTCCAAACACCACTGTTAAAGAAGAGTTTCAGTATCATTAGACAGGTAGGGAGCACAATTACTAGCATTTGTCAGCATAGTGTACCCAAATGAAACCCAAGTATGCAAAATAGTGAGGGATTTAAATGAAAGCAAACCCTAATAGCTTATAATGTTTTATATGCATAAAGTATATACCTTACAAAGGAAACCGATGATATGAGAATACAGACAGCAACCACCCCCCAAATTTGTAATATACATACTTTATATTAAAACATTAGGAAATAAGATCTATAGTGGGTCTAGTAACTACCTTAACTTTTAAGTAGCAATAAGCATTAAATAACATTTGCAACAACTGTAAAGTGACGAAGTCACAAATACTGTTATTATGATGGGTATTAACAAATAAAGGAAATGTTAAATTTCATTTAGAGGTTGATAAAAATAAAGTCATAATATTTTTTCCATTCAAGTCAACACTTCCCTAAATATTCTGGGTCAGGAACGCCAGCTATAGAAGATAACTGGGGTTAGGTAAGGGAATGTGTGTGTGTGTGTGTGTGTGTCTGTCTTGAGGGCAAAAGGGCAAACGATCAGACAATGCTGGCCAAAGAGTAACTTTAGGTAAACTGGTTTCAGAAATGCAAACTATTCTCTTTTCAGGTCTTTATGCATGTATGTAGTTATTTATGTATTTATTTATCCAGGTAGTTATTTAATAGCTATTTAAATGAACGTGAATAATGTCTTATACGTAGAAATTTCTCTCGCTTCACATTTGTTTACTATTCTTAGTCCATTTCCTCCAGATTGTTAAGCAGTGAAGAAAAAGGAAAAAAACAAAAAAACCCATGTGGGTCCCTGGGGGAACTAAAGGAGATGACTTTTGTCACTTTACCCACAGCCTTGGCAGTGGAAAGAGGGGAAAGGCAGGATAGTGACATTTTTTAAAGGCAAGACTTTCAGAAAAAGATAGTAAAGTAAATAGGATGCCTGAAATCTTCAATAGAAAGAAAGAAACTTAGAAAATTGTTTGTAGAAGATGAACAGACAGAAGGCCTAAGAGACCAGACAACAACTTATATATAATTCAGTGATGGTTCTTGAATGCCAGCAATTACCAAATATATTACTTGTATTTATTATAAAACAGTACACATTTATGACCGTGTATGTGTGAGATTATATCTGTCTGTGTCAAAAGTTGTTTGATCTCTCATAAAAATCTGTGTTGTGTGTCTTGTTATTTACATTTTAGAGATAAAGAAACTGAGGCATAAAGATAGTAAATACTTGCCTAAGGTAGGCAGGAGAGCCAGGCTTGAAGAAATAACTTGTAAACATTATTTAATACTTTCCCATATGGACAGGTGAAGGGCCTAGGGGCTGACCAAGTCTCAAGGCTGGTACTTGATATATGAACTTTTCCTGAAATTCCCAAATGTGTGGACTTCCCACTTAGCCAATATTTCACATGCTTTCATGCTCCAAGTCTTTACTGAACAGTGGGAAGATTGCTCTAGCTATCCAAATCACCTACTCAGACACGCTTGGAGCTACATGCCTGAGCTAGCAGTGCATGAAGCAGTTCATTAGAGAAAGAAATAGGGTTTGATTAAGTTTTCCTAAACATTGATTGATTACGACAGTCCATTTTGCTAACGTTTATACTGCAGTAAAGTTTAATTATGGAATATTTTGCCATGAGGCAAACAAGACTGACATAAAACAGAGTAAAAATTTACAATGCAGCATAAATATCCATTCCTAATTTTCTGCTAATTGCTTTTCTATTTTATTTATGATTTTAGGAACATGCTTTTACAAGTACACAGAATTGTGTTCTCAGAATAAAACATTTAGAAAAATTCACAGTGACCAAGAGATGGATGATAGGAATTAAAGAAACACTATCTAATATGACAACTTCTACATGTAAACATTAATTTTACTCTCTTGATTTGATGTTAATAGCCAAGTCATTCAAAAAATAGATAAATAAATGTGCAGCTGATGTGGCTGTTGTGAAATAGTGATTTTTCTCTTACATATCACTGAAGAGTGCAGATGTTAGAACTTTTCCAACTAGCCTTTATCTAGTCTAATAGGTTCTGTCACCAGATATTTTTTTTGTTTTTCAGAAATTGATTATCTTAATTTACTTCTTAAAGTAATTAAAGAAATATAGATATATCTTTGGAAATTAGACTAGTCAAAGATATTTTCTATTACTTAGAGATTAAATTTTTACCTTGAAAAGGAGCTCAGTATAAAAATGTGACCATGTCACTCAAAGTTTCGCACTTGTCCCCAAGGCCCCATCAAAAGAATGAGGACAAGTGGTTTGAGAAGGAAAGGGAATTATTAATTTGCTGGCAGATGAGGAGGATGGAGACTCTTGTCTTAAAGTGCCATTGTTTTAACACTAAGCAGGAACACAAGCTTTTAAAGAGGCAGGATTTCAGTTTCAGGCTATTGCACTATAGTTGATGGTCCTGATCAAACTCTTCATGTATTTTTTAAAGGGTTATTTTAGTATTTACTTTAAGTGTCTGTTACTTTTTACAATTACCTTCAAATAATATTATATATCTTCCTGTATAATTTAACTTTATAGCAGTATTCTTCCATCATTCTCTCCCATGTTTTGTTCTTTTGTTGCTATTTTCACATTTCTTAGGCACTCCATAATATTTCATTTTTAGTTAGGCTGTAAGGAGTTAAAAAATAAATTATACTTATGCAACATGTACTACTTTTGATTTTCCTCATTCCTGTTTGAATATCTGGGTTTACATTTAGTATTCGGCTGCAATCTGAAGAACTTTCTTCAACATCACGTATAGTTCAGCTTGGTGGTAACAAACGATCTCAGCTTTTATTGGTATGAAGATGTCTTTTTTCTTATACTTTCACTTACGAGTAGAATTTTTCTCTGGATATAGAATCCTAAGATCCTGAGTTGACACCACAACACTTTAAAGATACTGTTTTATTGTCGTTTTCAGGGTTGTTTCTGATGAAAAGCAAAAGATCATTTTATCATTTTCCCCTATGACACGTATGTTTGTGTCTTTTTTTCTTTCGTGATTTTAAGGATTTTCTTTTTATTATTCATTGCTAGCAGTTTTAATTATGATGTACATTGGTGTGCTTTTCCTTATATTTATTTTGATTGCGGTTTGTGAACTTCTTGAATCTGTGTGTTTGTGTTTCCTATCAAATTTTGAAATTCTAGGCCATTGATCTTCAAATATTTCTCTCCCCACCTTCTTTTCTTCTCTTTCTCTGCAATTGCAATTACATATTCCTTAGACTGATATCATCTCATAGATCATTGAGGTGCTATTACTTTTTAAAAGTCTCTTATCTTTTCCTTCACACATTGTTCTAATTGGTCTTAAGATTCATTCCTATTTTTTTCTTTTGCATTTAATCTTCTGTTCAGTTCACGTAGTGAATTTCCCATTTAATTATATTTTTATCTGTAAAATTTTCATTTGGTTCCCTTGCATGGTTTCCATTAACTTATTTAAAGTGTCTATATGTTTCCTTATTATATTCATGTTTTACTTTAAATCTTTAACATGAACATCCTTATATCTAGTAATGGTGTTTTCTGGGGTCTTTGTAATTTCTAGTTCTATTTTTATTTACTGATTTTTTTTTTCCTGATTAGGGGTCATGTTGTTCCATCGCATGTCTATAAAATTTTGATTGGATTCTAGATATTTGCAATGTTCATAAAAGTCTACATTTTGTTTTTTGCCTTGAAGTGTGCTAAGTTTTGTTATGTCAGGCGCTTAACATATTTGAAAATCAGCTTGATCCTATTGAGTTTTTTTTCCCCCAAGCTTTGTTATAAGTTTGAATTAGATTTTGCTGAACTAGCTTCACCCCTCAGCCTTTGTCTTTCTGAGGACTCTTCTGACTCTGGCTGGTCAGAACTCGAATGTCTCCCAGTCCCACGCCAGTTCTGGTGGTTATTCTGGTTATGGCTGAAGAAGGCTGTTCTTTCTTCCGTGGTGGTTCTTCGCCTGCTCTCATGTAGTCTCAGCCCACATGTGTGTAACTTAATATCCAACCCTAGATTCCCCAGGCTGACTCCTGGAGCTCTTGGTCTGTGTGTCTGTCACTGTGCCCTTTACATTTCAGGGACCTCCACCTCTCTCACCTCATCTTGATCTCTGTGGGTTTCTAGCTGGAATCCCTCTCTCTTGAGTCCTGGAGATGCAAAGAATGAATCCACAGACCACCAAGTAAGGGAATGGACAGAAAGGACATATTTTACTGATGAATACGTAGAAGAGGGAGAAGAAAGAGAGATTGCCAGCCACAGGAGGAATCCTGCTGGGCAGCCTGCTTGGGCCTCTGACTAGGGGGTTGTACACTGCTTTCTCTATCCTGCAGGCAGGGGGTTTGGGGAGATGGAACGTGTGTCTCTAATATGTCAACTATTTGGTGCCAGGAGGCTGTGGGTAGAATTTAATTTTAAAATTACCATAGTTGGTTCTTGATGTCATCGCTTCAGGTGAATTTTCTGCTCCAGGAGGGACAATCAGGTCTATGGCCTGCTCGGATGAGATACCCATATGGCCGAGATACCTGGATGAGATACCCATAAGGCAGAGATACCTGGACGAGATACCCATAAGGCCTAGATACCTGTCAGGCTGAGATACCCGACGAGATACCCATAAGGTTGAGATACCCGGATGAGATACCCAGATGAGATACCCATAAGGTTGAGATACCTAGATGAAATATCTATCAGTCTGCTTTTCTACAATCTTACTTGTGTCCAGAAAATGCTGCCTGCAAAGGGCCTGTTTAGGCCCTGAGATGGGGGTCTGGATCTGAGCCTGCTTAGGCCTAGAAAATGGGGGGGTCTGTGTTCAGCCCTGAGTAGGGGAACCCTGTATCCAGATCACTATGGCATGCTTCATTTCTAGCTGGAAGTTCTACAAGTGTCCCCAGGAAGCTGTCTAGGCCAACTGTGAGGCTCCTCTCACTTGTTTTCCTTCTCTGACAAGAATTCACCACAGTCCTGTGGTGCCTGTTGTTCACTATCTGAAAAAGTGTATTTTACATACTTTGGTCAGCTTTCTATCTACAGCAGGAGAGAGAACTCAGGATCAGGAACTCATTAACTCCGTCATTGGCGAAATAGGAGTAACTTAGACACACAAAAGTTGCTCATGTTATGAATTAATGAGCTAAATAGAAATTTACAGTGGGTTAGGGAATCAAAGTCTTATTTGTTAGAGCACGTTTTAAGACTACTTTGATCACCTGTTCATTTTTTTTAAAGGGATTTTTACAGTAGCTATTTGTCTTATACCCTCATTATATAAATGTTTCAATTTTCACAATGTTTGCTTTTGCTCTCACAAGTGAGTTATTCTTTGACAACAGAGCTACTAAAGAATATTGCCCACTGATGAGGAGGTGGCTTTCTGCAATTTTTATTTGTGCTAACATTACTCTTCATTAATCATGAAAAAATAGCTTGTGCATTAAAAACTACCAGAGATTTAGGGGACATTGATGGACAGGGTGTATCTTGCTAAACTCATCCAGCCCACTGAGCTGTGATGAGCATCTTCCCTCATCTGAATGAGTGAGCGCATGGTGAGTCTCATTTAAAAACCAAAACAGTTCTCAGAAATTTGCAGCAGCATGGAGCCATAGTTTAATAATCTCCTTTTGACAATATGAATATCTATTAATAAAAGGGCTTTATTTGACTGAGAGAGGACCTTTGGGGTAGACTTTAAAATGCTGATGTTGCAAAGACATTGGCCACTGGTCAGGTCATTTCAACTTTTCTGGCTTTCATGAAAACCCGAGCAGAAGGTAGCCAGGAAATCAAATATGCAGTACAGAAAATGAACAATCTGTGATATTTACTGTAGAGAGTGACCCATATCTGTTATTGTGATTGAGATCTAAAAAACCAACCAAACAAAAAACTCTGATTCTAAGAAAACATATGGAGTAGGAAATGTTTTGAAAACATATGTAAGAGGGTAAGTTTTATGGTCTCAGTTTACTCAGAGATTAGAAGCCTTAGGGAGGAATAAAACTTTAGCCATACTCTACTGGCTTTGGAAGTTGAATTGTGGATGTTATAAAAAGGCAGATCTGCACTTTAAAAACTTTCTGGAGACCAAATTAGAGGGAGGATGTTGGAATTAATGCAACAAGAAAAATTTCCTTACTTTTCAAATATGTCTTTGACTCTTGAGAAGACAAATTATTAAGATCTGTTTGAGCCAAAGTGAAAATGGAATCATTCTTGACATCTTTAGTTATATTCAGTGGTGTGCTGGGGAACCACCTTTCTTGGGTAGTGGTGGGGCTGGAGGTAGGAAAATCTTTATTTGTCATGCTTACTAATTTCCATGGTGAAAATATTCCATAGCCAAGTTCAAATCACAAGATTTTAACAACCAGCTTGCAAAATTGCTGGATAGTTAACAGTTGGCATGAGCTGGGGTGAGTGACTCCAGCCTCCTGATTGTTATATTGTATTTTGCAGTACATAGACGTTGTACTGGTCCTGCCTTAGATTAACAGGATTGGTCCTACTTTAGAAAATAGGGTTGCATTTGTCCTACTTTAGAATTCTAGCCTCAGTTTTGTGAAGAATGACTCTAGGTATCCAATAATCTGACATTTACTAATTTTACAAAGGGTTACTGTGAAAATTAAATGAGAATGATTAAGCGCTTAATAGAATTTCTAAAACATAGTAATCATTAAATAATTGATGGCTATTAGTAACTACTAATGTGATTTGACATATTTTGGTACAATTGCATGAGAGTAACTACTTCTAAAATCGGATATTAAAGAAATAGATTATATACTTACCTGGCAGGAAGATACCAGGATCTCGAAGGTTGTTTTCCGAGGGTGAGGCTCATCCATTGCACTCCGGATGTGCTGACCCCTGTGATTTCCCCAAATGTGGGAAACTCGACTGCATAATTTGTGATAGTGGGGTACTGCGTTTGCGCTTTCCCCTTAAAAATATTGATAAAAAGATTAAAAACTAGTATGAATGCTGTAATTTTTTGAAAGATAAATTTATTTTAATCACTGCAGGTTTTATGTACATTTGAAAAATTATTTGTATGACAAATTATTTATACTGATTAGAGACAATGGTTAGCTGCATATGGGTTTTTAGACGTGTCTTAATAAATCAATGGCCTCCCGATGCTCTAAGATCCATAGTCTGGAACAACCATGCTGGTAATTTTGAAGCTGAGAGTTGAGTAGAGAGATCAGTCAACACATATGGACATGGGTAAGGGAATAAATTGGTAAAACCCCTTGGAGTCACTCAACTTTCAGAAATGCAGTTCTCCAATCCAAGCATCCAGGCACTTTTGTGGCCTTGATAATGGAATTTCAAGGAAGGGCAAACTGTATGTAAATTAGGTATAATTGACTTCATTGTATAAATGATTTTATTATATTTTCATAAAGAATAAGTGTCTTATATTTTACAGAACTCTGTTCTTTTGAGGAAACTATCAATATATTTGGACTCAAGAGGGAAATATTGGTGAATGTGGTTCATGTAGTAGTTTTCTTAGGAGGGAAATTTTTTTTTGTCAGAAACCTTCTGGAGGTTTTGCATTTGGAAGTTCACTTAATAATTGCCATTAGGTATTTTATTCATAGAAGGTTCCACTGAAATAATTTTCTTTGAATCATAATTCTAGACAGCTCATGTTTTGTTCTTTTAATAATATAATATAATGAAAATTGCATAAATCGTATTTCAAGAGGTACCAGGGGAATATTTCTAATGTTCTGTGTGCGTATGTGTGTGTGTGTGTGTGTGTGTGCATGTTTGGTAAAAATTATAAGATCACATTTTTAATGTTACCATGCTAAATCTATCAAAATATATATACTTGACTGTTGTTATTCATATCTAACAAATGCCTCTGATTATATCTGAATTCAAGCCTGTCAGTGATAATAAGAATGCAGCTACAATAATTCAAAACAATGCAGACAGGATCCATAGATTTCTCTAGCCTTCCACTTTTGTGTAATCTTAAAGCTTCCCAATTACACCAATGGAAAATCACTGAAAATGCAAATGGATAAGAGATTGTCAAGCAGCCGTGTGCACTGGCAAGCATAATAATGTTGGCAGTTCTGTAATCACTGAGCATACAGAAGCTGACAGAACAAATACTTCCTTTCCACCAATTGAGTAAATGTATGTTATTGCTGCATGTTTAAAAAAAAAAAAAGGTGAAAACACACCATTCTCTGAGCTGGCCTTTTAAGCATTTTCAGACTCATCATGGCTTGCCGAGTTGCAGAAAGAAGAAATGCTGTTGACTATGGAATTAGTTATTCCATCATCAGCTGTACTGAATGCATTATGAGAACATGATTCTTTTTTAGCCAAAAAGAAAACAGTAGCCGGCATCTCCTACAGAAAACCGTTGTTAGAGTCAGTCTGACCTTACCCATTGACTGGACATCATCCGAGGAGCCATCAGGCTGTTGCCCTGTCTGGAAAGCCCAGATGGCTTGGTCAGCCAGGTGCGGGACCTGGGGGCTCACACCTGGCTAGTTTTTCATAGAGCCAGGGCTGCTAGTGAAGTGAGCTGCATGTATGAGGAAACTAGAAGGCAGCACAGCTCACCAGGAACCAGAGATGATTCTGTAGTCTGACCCAGGCTCTCAGTTTATCTGCCTCTGAATTACTTTTTTTTTTTTTTTGCAGTTTCTGGTCAGGGCTGGGTTTGAACCCACCACCGGGATATGGGGCCAGTGCCCTATTCCTTTGAGCCACAGGAATTCCTGTGAATTACTTTTTTTCTAGAAGGACTTGCAGTAGTTTCTTAGGGCTTTCCTAACAAAGTATTCCAAATGGTGGCTTACCACTACAGGAATTCAGTCTTTCAAAACTCCGGAAAACAGAAACCAAGGTATTGGCAGGGCCCTGGTCCCTCTGAAACATCTAGAAAAGGATCCCTCCCTGATTCTTCAGCTCCTGGCAGTTCCAAGGCCCTAATTAGCTAGTAGCAACATAGCTCCAACCTCTGCCTCTGTCTTCACATTGTCATCTTCCCTCTGCATCTGTCTTCCCAGGCACTCTCCTCTGAATGTATATGTGCACATTTCCCTCTTAACAAGACACCAATCATATTAGGATACTCACGAGCTCAACTTGATTACATCTATGAAAACTATTCTCAAATTAAGGTCAAATTCATCATTACCACAAGTTTACAACTTCACTATATCTTTTTGAGGAATAAAGTTTAATTCATTAAGGGACCCAAAGAGAAAAACTGCATCTTGACACTACCCAAGTTAGGTTAATTGGGGCAATAGGCTATGAATGTTCCAAAATGTTTAAAGCAAAAACTGTTAATGAGGAGTGGAGTGTGAGTCATTCATTCACTTATTTATTTAGCTTTATATCTTATGGGCCTAATAAATACAAGACTGTATTGTACTTGCCTATGTAGCAA
The DNA here is from genome assembly GCA_963574655.1 of Perodicticus potto. Lineage (NCBI taxonomy): Eukaryota > Metazoa > Chordata > Mammalia > Primates > Lorisidae > Perodicticus > Perodicticus potto. The sequence goes on along the minus strand of CAUYRH010155665.1, from coordinate 15,190 downwards.
TGTGTAAGTAGGATACCTGCCCTCATGTAGCTTGGAGTTTTGTAAGGGATTTTGCAAATAGTCAATTAATAGCTGATGAGTTAAATCTAGTGAAGGGAGAGTTTTGGATATCATGAGAGCATATACTTGGATGATTTAACATAGTGTGAGGAATCAGGGAAGGCCTTCCCGAAGAGCAATTTAATGAAGGCCATGATAGTAACAATGAAAATAATGATGCTAACGTCTGTCAAGTATTTACCATATCCTGGGGAGCAGTTTCACTGGTTGGTTGTATTAACTCTCCTCATCCTCACACCTAGCCTACTTTACAGGTGAGCAAGGTGAGGCAATGGTTAGATAAATCGCCAGAGATTGCAAAAGATTTAAAATCTCTGTTGACACCTGATTAAGATTTAGAGAACTAAGAGAGTAGGGAAAGAGAGCTTGAAGTGGAAGCAGCAGCGGGTTTGAAGTCTCTGAGGTAGGATGGTTCTTCTGTGTCTACATTCAGGCCACCAAGGGAAGACATAATGTCAGAAAAGTGAGAGGCGGGCAGGGGCCAGGTCCTGAAGGGCCTTCCAGGCAAGGTAAGACATTTGTCTTTATCTTAAAAACAATGTGAAGCTATTGATGAGTCTGTATGGGACAAGGACTTAAGGGAATTTGTATTTTAAAAGAAGTTTCTCCAGTTGTAATGCGGAAGAAAGAGTAGAGGGAAACCAGCGTTTCAGGAAGGCTAATAAGAAACTTCAGGAAGAGGATAATGGGGCCTAGGATTAACTTTGTGATGGTGGAGATGGAACGATACAAACGCATTTGTGATTAGCAGGAGATAGGACTGAGAGTGCAGGGCCAACACCTAGAACACCGTCAGGATCAACTGGGGAGGAGGCTAGAACTGAGAGTGCAGGGCCAACACCTAGAACACCATCAGGATCAACTGGGGAGGAGGTGTGTCATTTACTGCAATAAGAGTAGTGGATGGAGGGAAGATTCTGCAGGGAAGATTTTGGCTTCGGCTTGGACACATGGAGCTTGAGGGCCCGTGTGCCATCCATCAGAAATGGGAAATACAAGTCTGAAGTCCAGAGAGTGTGTCGGGGGGAACTGTGATTTCTGAAGTCAACGTGATAGTGACACCATTTGAAAATGTGGGAGTGCATGAGTTTGACAAGACAGAGGAAGAGGAGTAAAGAGTATAAGGGCTTTGATCAGAGTTTCAAGGATCTCTGGAGGATTTCAATTTAGATCAAATATAAATGTTCATAGGAAGGAGTCAGTGAAGGAAGAGAGAGTTATTATTTAAAAAACAGAATGAAGAGGGGAAATTTGTAACATAAGGTCCCAGGAATTTTGAATGAAATTCACATGAGGCAAGGAAGAGCAAAAGGGCATAGAAGCAGGTTTTGTGGCAGAAAGTTGAGGGAGTTTACATTTCAGGGCTTCCAAATTCTTTTGAGAAATAGAAGCTGGCATGATTTGCCTTAAGGGAGAGGTAGAGGGGCTTGGCAGTTTGAGGGGCTTGAAATAATCATTGCAGAGAGGAGGAAGCCTTCTGCAGAAATCCAGATAATACAGCAGAATTGATTGTCTCAGAGATGTTTGTCATTTTTTTTTCCGATTGTGTTTCAAAATCTGGATGGAGGCATAGTAAACACTTAGCATAGACTTGGGAGGATGTTACATGAAATTGAGGTTGCAAGTTGACATCTTAAGACCAAAGCATAAGGGCAGAACTCTCTGTTTATACTTGACCTTGAGTCCTTTAATATTGAAGATAGATCTAAGAAGGCCCAAAGAGACTACTGGCTTTAGGAATCTGAGATGATGTGAAGAAACATTGACTTGTCTGTATTTCAGTCTATAGCCATAAAGAAAAATTGCACACATTTTCACCCTAGTTCCTTCACAAAGCCAGTTTTACCTTTTGTAATATTTTTATTTAAATTTTTTATTTTTATTAATTATGGGTGCATACTAGCTGTATATGTTCACAGGGTGCAGGTGCTGTTGAGGTATCCATCACCTCAGGCATTTATCATTTCTTTATGTTAGGAACATTCTGATTCTGAAACTCTTTTGGTTCTTTTAATATATACTCTAACTTATTATTGCTTATAGTTGCTTTGTTGTGCTATTAAATATTGCTTATTCTATCTAACTATATTTTTGTATCTTTTAGCCATTCCCATATTATCCCCTGCTCCCTGCTACTCTTCCAAAGCTCTGATAACCATCGTTCTATTCTTTCTCTTCATGAGATCAACTGTTTTAACGTTTAGCTCCCACATGTGAATGAGAACATATGAGATTTGTCTTTCTATGTTTGACTTATTTTATTTAACATAATAACCTCCCATTCTATCCATGTTGTTGCAAATGTGAGGATTTCATTTTCTTTTATGGTTGTTCAATATTCCCTTGTATACATACCCCAATTTTTTTATCCATTCATGTGTTGAATGATAACAACATAGGTTGATTCCGAATCTTGGCTGTTTTGAATAGCGCTTCCTTCTTTGTCTCTTCATTGACATAGTGGCCAATCAGAAGCCTATTGTTTAATTTCCACATATTGGTATGGTTTCCAGTGTTCCTCTTATTGATTTCCGCTTTTATTCCATCATATTCAAAGAAAATGCTTGATGGGATTTCAATGTTTTAAAAAGTTTTCAGGACTTGTTTTGTGGCCTGATAGGTGGGCTATCCTTGAGAATGATCCATGAGCTTAGGAAAAAAATGTGTACTCTCCAGTTGTTAGATAAAATGTTCTATAAATATCTATCAGATCCATCTAGGCTGTGGCATAGATTAAGTCTAATATTCTTGGTTGAATTTCTGTCTGAATGATCAGCCCAGTGCTAAAAGTGGGGTGTTGAGGTTGCTAATGATATTGGTGCATTGGAATCTATCTCTTGTATTAGCTCTAATAGTATTTGCTTTATGTAGCTGAGTGCTTCAGTGTTGAGGGGCAGATATATTTGAACTTGTTATATCCTCTTGGTGAAATGACCCCTTTATCACTATATAATGACTTTCTTTGTCTCTTTATAGTTTTGGTCTTAAAATTCATTTCACCTGATGGAATATAGCTACTCCTGCTTTTTTTTCCTGGTTTCTGTTTGCATGAAATAGCTTCTCCATCCCTTTATTTTCAATGTGTGTCTATGTATGTCTTTATAGGTGAAGTGGGGTTTTTGTAGACATAGTTGGGCCTCTTTTTTTTTTTTTTTTTTTTTTTTTTTGAGATAGAGTCTCACGCTGTGCTCTATGTAGAGTGCTGTGATATCATAGCTCATAGCAACTTCAAACTCTTGGGCTCAGGAGATCCTCTTGTCTTAGCCTCTGGAGTAGCTGAGATTACAGGCACCCACCACTATGCCTGGCCAGTTTTGTCTATTTTTTAGTAAAGATGGGGGTCTCGCTTTTTCTCAGGCTGGTCTTGAACTCCTGAGCTCAGGTGAGCCACCCACTGCTGCTTCCCAGAGTGCTGGGACAGGAGTGAGCCACTGCACCTGTCCACAGCCTGTTTTTTTTTTTTTTAATCCATTTAGCCACACTGTGTCTTTTGATTGGTGAGTTTAGTCTGTTTATGTTCAGTGTAATTGCTGACAGATAAGTACTTTTTAGTTTCTTTCTTTTCTCTTCTTATGCATCTGCTGTAGAGGTTTTGATCGAGATTACCATGAGACTTACAAAGAATATTTTTTTATATAACAAAGTATCATAAACATATGACTATTTACTTCTGCTTACAAACAAATATACAAACAATGAGAAACCTTCTAGATAAAAGAAATTCTATGCTTTAATTTATTCCCCCTCCATTTTTTAATTTTTTGTTGTTTCCATTTATATCTTTTATACTATTTTTCAAAATTGTAGTTATTATTTTTGATAGATTTGTCTTTTAGTCTTCCTACTCAACATGTAAGTGGTTTATATTCAGTTGTCTGGAAGGCTGCAGGGGCTGGATTACTTGAGCTCAGGAGTTTGAGACCAGCTTGAGCAAGAGTGAGAGCTTATCTCTACTAAAAATAGAACAATTAGTTGTTCTAACTGGGGAGGTTCAGGAAAGAGGGTCGCTTGAGCCCAAGAATTTGAGGCTGCTGTGAGTGATGACAACTATGGCACTCTACTGACAGTGATAGAGTGAGACTCTGTCTCAAAAAACATATATAAGAAATTTATAATCACCATAGAGTATTCTGCCTTTATGTACTTACTGTCACCAGTGAGTTTTATACCTTCAGATAATTTTTATTGTTCATTAACATCCTTTTCTTTCATATCAAAGAACTCCTTTTAGCATTTCTTATAGGACAGGTCTGTTGTTAATGAAATCCCCAGCTTTTTTTTTTGTCTGACAAAATCTTTATTTCTCTTTCATGTTTGAAGGATATTTTTGCAGGATATAATATTCTAGAGTTAAGATTTTTTCCTTCATAATTTTCAGTATGCCATTATCATCTGGCTCAAAAAGTTTCTTCTGAGAAGTCTGCTTCTAGACGTATTGGAGCTCCTTTATATGTCTGTCTGTCCGTCCTTCCTTCCTTCCTTCCTTCCTTCCCTCCTTCCTTCCTTCCTTCCTTTTCTTCCTTTGGGACCCCCCCCTTTTTTTAAGTCTATAATCTATGAAATGCCTTGAGGTAGTCTTGTTTGGGCTAAATCTGCTTCGTGTTGTATGACCTTCTTGTACCTCATTAGGTACAGATATTGACATCAGATATCAATTGTGTTGTTGACAGACTCTGGTGCATTCTTCAGATATCATAGCTCACAAGATATTGATATATTTCCCCGGGATTGAAAAGTTCTTTTTTATTTCTTAAATAAACTTCTACACCAGTCTATTATTTCTACCTCCTTATTAAGGCAGTAGAAATTTTGCCCTTTTGAAGCTCTTTTCTAATCTTGTAGAAGATTTTTTTTAAATTCCTTTTTCTTTTTTGACTGCATATTTTCAAATAGCCTATTTCAAATTCACTAGTTCTTTCTTCTGTTTGATCAATTATGTTGACAGAGTCTTATTCATTCTTCAATTTGCCAATTAAATTTTCAGCTCCAGAATTTCTGGGTTTTATTATTATTATTATCATTTCAATCTCTTTGTTAAATTTCTCTGCTAGGCTTCTGAATTCTTTCTCTGTTTTTTTTTTTTTTTTAAATAGAGTCTCACTTTGTGGCACTGGGTAGAATGCTGTGGCATCATAGTTCACAGCAACCTCAAACTCTTGGGCTCAAATGATTTTCTTGCCTCAGTCTCCCAAGTAGCTGGGACTACAGGTCCCCACCACTATGCCCAGCTATTTTTCAGAGATGGAGTCTTTCTCTTGCTCAGGTTGGTCTTGAACTACTGAGCTCAGACAATCTACCTACCTTGGGCTCCCAAAGTGCTAGGATTATGCGCATGAGCCACTGTGCCTGGTCATCTGTTTTCTTGAATTTCACTGAGCTTCCTCAAGAAAGCTATACTGAACTCTTTGAAAGATCACCTGTCTTCATCACTAAAGGGTTAGTCACCTGTGCCTTATTTTATTTCATTCATTTGGTGAGATCATGTTTTCTTGGATGTTCTTAATGCTAGTAGTTGTCTGGGCATTGGAGAGTTAAGTATTTATTTTAATCTTTGCAGTCTGAGCTTGTTTGGACCTGTCTTTCTTGAGAATACTATCTAGATATTCAAAAGGAATTGAAGGTTGTGATCTAAGTCTTTGGTCACTATAGCCATATCAGCACTGGGGCACCTGAAACCCAGAAATGCCATGGGAGAGTTCCCTGGATTATCAAGAAAAGTCTCTCACTCTCGTGCTCTTCCCTTACTCTCTGTACTGGGCTTCTAGAGCTGGGGGAGAAGTGATATGAGCACTCTGTCATGGCCACTATAGCTGGGACTTTATAAGGTCACATATGGGTAAGCCCAATTCTTCCCCAAAGCCCATGGTGACTGCTAGCTGGCCATCTATGGTCTTTATTCAAAGCCTAAGGGCTCTTTGATCACCAGGTGGTAAATACTGGATTCTTCAGGGCAGTGCGTTTCCTTCAGGCCCAGGACGGATCTAGAAATGCTATCTCGGAAGGCCTGCTCAGGGATTTCAGGACTTTGTGGTTGAGCTGGTACCTAAGTTGCAAAGTGATATACTCTCAAGTCTTCCCTTTCCTTTCCCCAAAAGGAAGAAGACTCTCCCTGAGCCGTACTGCCTGGCATGCGGGAAGGGTGACACATGGCCACCACTAGTGTTTCACTGGGTCACATACACCCCCAGTCCACTGGCTCTGAGCCAGCACAGCCCAAGGAGTTGCCCAAGGACTTCAGCCTTTGTGGTCATCCGCCTTATGAATTTATTCCAGGCCTTAGGCCACTTTTTGTCAGCGGGTGGTGGGGCTAGTTAGAACATGACTTTTGGTGCAGAGGATTTCTCTCTGACTGGACTGTTCTAAATGCTCCCTCTGTGGGCACCAGAGAAATTCTGCCCTGTGCTGTATTCTCCTATGGCATGGTGGCCCTGAGTTTCAAGGCAAAGTCCTACAATCACTTCATTCTCCCACTCCCAGGCATACAGATTCTCTTTCCACTTGGTGTGCTGGCCTGGCCCTGCTGGAGGGATGGGGTAGGTTAATGCAAGTCTTTTTTGCCCTCTTCAGCAACTTTCTTTGCTATAATATTAAAACCTGGTAGTATGATTGCTCACCTGAATTTTTGGTTCTTCTGAAGAACCAAAAAGAACCAAAAGCTTCTTTGTGTGGATAGTTGTTGAATTTGGTGTATTGAGGAGGGTTGATTGCTGGAGGCTTCTGGCTTCTTCACAGTCCTTACTTGGTTTTTAGACAATTTCTCATTTCTGTTAAGAGATCATTCCCAAGGGAACTTCTATAGGCAGGAAGCTTTTGTCTAATGGTTATCACTTTTTTAAGGAAATTCATCCAAATTAGAAAGGGACTTGTCTAGAAATTGGTGGCAATTATGCCAGGTTTGCAATTAGTTTTGCCTTTTATAGATAATGGCATGTGTCTCATATGCTTGCCCTACACAATTCAGTCTTTACTAACAATGTCCCAAGTAGCTTGGGTTGGTTTTCACAACTTTTGCCAGTACTGATGGAAATTTGACACCTAAATCAGCAATATTCATTTTTCTCAACATAGCTGATTAAGTTTAATGATTCAACTTTCATTTCTGTAATTGTCATAAATGTTCTTGTACCACCACTATCGTACTCATTCTGAAGGTGTTACGTAGGCTTCTCTTTTAAATCCTTGTATTTTATTTTGAAAATGAGACAAGCATAATCTGTTAGTAATCTTTATATTTGATAATGATGTAAAAAAATTGGGTTCACAGTGAGGAAATCTACTTGAATAACTCCAGAAGCATCTCAGTGAACACATTTGATATATTGATTAATTCCTGCAATTTCTCTGTTCCTTTGTTCAGCTTCATTGTGTCCCTTTCTTTTAATAGCAATTGAGAACCTTCCTTTAACAACATGTTTGTGAATGATAGGGCTTCACTTTAGAAAAGAATGAAAAATACTTCATATTTTAAAAGGTGATATTATTTCAGCCCACAAAACTGTAAGATTTAACATATCATAAATGACAAAATGCTCTGATATGACTGCCAAATATATTCAATTATGAGAACTGTGTTTCTAGCACCATAATAGACTTTATTTAGGAGATTAGAAAAATGTTATTCATCATTCAGGATTATCAGCATTTAGAAATTTCAATGTAGTCTTTTTCACCAAGGAATGATTGTACATGAAATGCATTCCATAATAGGGCCTAATATGCCATGAATGGCTTGAATATAAGTGACTAATTAGGGGATAAGTGACAATTAATTCATTTTCATCATTCATGGATTTATCTCAACTTTGATTAGGCAAATTAACCACCCAAGGTGCACCTGTTTGAATGCATGTGTGAAGTCTGCATATAAAGTAACTATGGGGAAAAATAACCTATTTCTGCATTCTACAGGGATAAGCAGAGTGCACTGCATGCAGTAAATACTTAATAAATGTTATTAAATAAGTGAAAAGTTGCTCTAATTCTTACTATTACTCATTGTAGGTGGATTGCTTATCTTTATTATTTTTATCAGATTCACTTTCATATTATCAAATATCCTCTGGCATTGCAACAACTCTTGCTAAAATATTCTTTCATTAAGTATCCATTGTGTATTTAGAGTAGACATTATCCTCAAATATTTTACTTAACTACAAGAAACATGGGTCATTTAGCAACAGAAAAAACAACTTTAAAATTCTAATGGCCTTAGAACACTTTTACACTGCTGGTGGTACTGCAAACTAATACAATCTTATTGGAAGGATGTATGGAGAATCCTCAAAGAACTCAAAATAGACCTCCCATCCTCTATCCAGAAGAAAAACAATTCCTTTTATCATAAGGACATTTACACTAGACTGTTTATCACAGCTCAATTTACAATCACCAAAATGTGGAAGCAACTTAAATACCCACCAATCCAGAAACAGCTTAACAAACTGTGGTATACGTATACCATGAAATACTATTCAGCCATTAAAAGAGATGGAGACTTTACATCTTTAGTATTAACCTGGATGGAAGTGGAACACATTCTTCTTAGTAAAGCATCACAATAATGGAGAAGCAAGAATCCAATGTACTCAATTCTCATATGATGGCAATAGATGATCTAATATAAGGGGGGGGGTAGGGAAATGATGGGAGTCACTGTGTATGGCACAAAATAAAATATATGTAATAAGTAAATAAAATTCTAACAGCTTTAGCATTTAAAGCTTTGATATTCTGGGTAGATACCTAGTAATGGGATTGTAGGATCAAAAATAATGTCTACTTTTAGCTTTTGAGGATTCTCCATACTTCTGTCCAAAAAGGCTGTATTAGTTTGCAATTCCACTAACAGTGTAAAAGTGTTCACTTCCCTCCACATCCACACCAGCATCTGCAGCTTTGAGACTTTGTAATGTGGGCCATTCTTACTGGGGTTAGGTAATATGTCAAGGTGGTTTTGATCTGCATCTCTCTGATGATTAGGGACAATGAGCATTTTTCATATGTTTATTATCTCAAGGTGTTCTGGTATATGTATACTATGGAATATTATTCAGCCATAAAAAAGATGGTGACTTTACAACATTTGTGTTAACCTGGATGGAGTTGAAGAACATTCTCCTTAGTAAAGTATCAGAAGAATGGAAAAGCAAGTATCCAATGTACTCTATAGTAATAAGAAACCAATAGAAAAACAACTGCATGCCCACATGAAAGAAAAAAACACAATTAAATCCAACTGGGGAAGGGAGAAGAGGGAGAGGCAAGAAGGAAGGAGGGAGGGGAATCCGGAAGCTCTCACCTAATGGGCCCAATATAAGGGTATACAGCACACCCCTAGGGAAAGGGCTCAATTACTACTTGGGCTTTGCCTGACAAATGCAAACAATGTAACCTAATCATTTGTACCTTCACATTCGTCTGAAATTAAAAAAAATAAGAAGACCCTCTGTGATCTGACCTTAGGTTGCTGCCAACGGTTTCAGGTCTCCTGATGGGCCTGAAGTGAAAAGAAGCCTTGAATTGTTTTGAAAAAGATGTCTCCTCCTTTAAGAAAGCATCAAAGTAGTTATTGCAACCACTTTATAGATACAGAATGAGCTCCCACGCACAATTTGGTTCAGATGTCAAGACCTATGATGCCACCCACACCCCAAATGTATGAAAAGATTTATTACTAAATCTCAAGTCCGAAATGATTTGGAAGAGCAGAGAAAGGATATTTGCTTGGTGTTTTTGTAGCAGTTAGGAGGGAGGTGTCAAAGTGATGGATCCTTCATGGTTTCAACTCCCTGCTGGTGCCAAAGGAAAGTACCTGGGCTTTCTTGAGGAAGAAGGAGAGGTGAGACTTAATGATGCCTGCAATCACGCATCAAAAATGGAGTCAGACTCTGTTACCAAAGCCATCATAGGAAAAATCAGAATTTTGTGGGGAAAAGTATAAGCTTTGTCTTTGTATTGTTTTTAACGATCTATTTCATGGTGGGTGTGGAATCGTTTCCTTCCAATGTTTAAGGCCCCAAGGGTTTTAATCGGCTTCAGGCCATAACTTCTTTTTTTGTTTCCTTTTCCACTATTCCTCTTCTTGGAACCAGCCCTCTAGCCATATGAAGTCGTAAGTTCAACTCTTCACCTGTGCTTCTTGGCTGTGCTCTTCTGTCCTCCAAGACTCTTCCAATCTCATTTGCAGGTGCGGGTTTTACCTATTCTTCTGTCCTCTTCAGAGGTTTGAACACTTTTCTGACTCTGCCTCTTAGAAGCAATTGCAGCTTCTTAAGTCTCACAGCATGTTTTTTATTTCCTTCTTGCAGCCCCTTGTCATTTTCTAGCTAATCTTTGAAACCACCTGGAGACTAGAACTCGAGTGACTGATTCCTTTTTATATCTTCCATATCATCTTTCACAGAGCGTGTCTGTCAGTTAACAAGAGAGTGAGAACTTCATTTTGTAGACTCTTGTTCCTTTATCACCTAGAACAAAGCCTGGCATGAAGGCGGTTCTTACTAAATATTTAACAAAACAGACAAATATTTGTTGAATAAATGAAAGTTAAATTAATAAATCCATCTAACTCAAACATATTTATTTCCTAAATTTCTTCTTTATGCATTGCATGAATAAGAGGAAAATGCATATTTATGAAGAATTTCTTATTTTAACTGGTTGAATCAGCAGTGGAGCTAATTTAAAGGGAAAGCCGATATTGGATTAAGCATTCACAAATGGTCACCTCTGATATGGTTCTGTAACAGAGAATCTAGCATTTTCTGAAATTGGGGCAGATTGATTAAAAAATGTTGTATTACATAACCTGAAGATCATTGTGAAGCTACTTGATAAACATACGCACTTTGCTTTTACGCATTTTGCTTTTTCCCTCTTTCTGATTTTCAGAGTTTGTGCTAAATCTGTTCTTATCACAACTGTAGACAAAATTAGCTGATGCTGGTTTCATCAGGCTGTGCGAAAACTTTCCTTGGCTATACTTGTGGGTAGAGTATTTATTAGAGGTCAGTGTAAGATAGGATATGAAACAAGAAGTGAAACCAATCACTGATTTCTGTGAACATATAACAATGTAGGTGGGTCAGTCTGGGTGAGGGATACCTTATAAGAAAAAGGAACCCAGGAGTCAATAGTTGCAAAGACAAATCATTTGGCCAAGTGCTCAAGGCCTTTCTCTTCTCCAACTGAGTACAAACCAAACAGTCTGCAGTGATCTGTAATATTTGAGCTCAGATATATGTATGCATTTTCTAATCAAAGTTCTAAAAGTCCAACACCAGAAATTCCTAGATAACCAGCTTTCAATGGGTGTTTTTTTTTTTTAAAGCCTCCTTACTTTTCTACTTCTCTGTCTTTCTTCAAATAAAGAACTTTCCTGCCCTTCATTCTTAAATTACAGATGCTACAGTAGAAAGGACAAGGGAAGAAGGGAAAAATGAGACTAAGAGGATTGGTAAATTGATTTCTGAAGAGCCTACGGGTAGATTATATTTTCTACTCTTGGAGCGTGGGCTGGTCTTGTGACTTGCTTTGCCTTTTATTTAATATTAAATCATAGCTATGTACATTAATGCAATCTTGGGGTACAATGTGCTGGTTTTATACACAATTTGAAATGTTTTCATCAAACTGGCTAACATAGCCTTCATGGCATTTTCTTAGTTTAGCCTTTACATTAAGCTTTGAGTTGATTTGTTACATGGCTAAAGATAATTAGCACATAGTTTGATTGTGAGCTTTGTATTTATTTAAACTATCTGATAAATCATAATTATTTCTTCTACTTTCTCAGGTTTTTCAAAACTGTTTCCACATCTTTAACTGTCTTATCTCTGAAGAACCATTAATTTCTTGATTTCTTCACACCCTGCGATGTTGCTCAAGTATCAAGTATGTGTCAGGAAGTAGGGAGATGAGACTTTAGAAGTAGGCTGACGCTAGACCAGACCTTTACAAATCAATATGGCCTAACAACTTAAAAAATTAAATACAACAAGTTAGAAATCAGCATAACCCTCAGTAAAGGTGAGTATTACCTTAGTTATTTAAATGCACATGTGCACTAAGACTTCATATAAATGTTTCTGTTACCATGGACCCTAATTTTAAAAAGTATAAGAGCCACTGGCCTAGATAACGGAGAGTTTCATACACTGTCTTAAAAACATGTGGGTTTCCCCCCTAGTGTGAGGCATCATTGAAGAATTTTAGGCCTGGTCAGATACGTGTTGTAGACTGATATCTGTGCTGGTGGCTGTGGACTGGTGGATCTATTTAAAAAGAGAAGAACAGGAATTGGCAGAGGAGATAGAAGTCTAGGTTGAAGTAGGCAAGCAGAGAAAACATTCACAACAAGGCTTTACCAGATTTGCAGAGAAAGAAGTAGACTCGAGAAGTGTTTACGAATATCAATCAGAGAGCTCGGAGATGGACTGAGTATGCAGTGAAAGGAAGGAGGAATCAGGGAAGCAACATTAGCAGGCGCTGATAGGTTTTCTGTGGGAGATAACATTAAGGGAGGCCACGGGGTGACTTACAGGTTTTGTGGACATCAGTCGCCACCAAGAATAAATAATGTAGAAGAAGGTCAGCCCTTGTATTGGGACCTCATTAATCTAGTTTTGAGCATGGCAAAACCGTGTTGGTTATAGGACACTCAAATATCAGACAGCTGGATATACTTATCTGCAGCTAGAGAAGCAGATGGTGGCGATTGAAATCAAGACAGTAGACGTACAAAGAGACTGTGTAGGGACAAAACGGTGGGCCCAGGGGAGGAAGACTTAAATGCTGGGAAAACCCTTAACAGTCAACGTGAAAGGCGCCCACGGTGGTGGTGGAAATGGAAGGCAAGAACCTTTAGTGCACCAGAACTCAAAAGGATACTTTGCAGGAGGCTGGGTTTAATAGTGTCAAATGTGGTAGAGAAATGCAGGAGGATAAAGGCTAAAAATTGCTCTTTACATTTGCATTAGGAAGTCACTTGTGAACTTGTCAGTGGTTTGGTGAGGGCAGGAGCCAGATGGCAGCCGCTGAAAAGACTGCTCTTCTAGGTTGTTTAAAGAAGATTAAAAGGTGAACTACTGTATGGCTGTGAGATCCAAGGTTTCTGGATTTTTGCTTGGTTGGTTTTGCTTGAGTGATGTTCAAGAACATTTAAAGCCTAGGGAGAAGGAAGCAGGAGAGGAAGGGGGAACAAGAGCTCGGAGCAGCCAGAGGGAATGAGGTGATTAGAACAGCCCTCAGCAGCAGAGGCCGGATCCTGTTCCTTATCGCGTCTCCAGCCTCCCCAGCAGTGACCCTGCTTGTCACGGCTTCTGCCCTGCCTGCTTGTGGCCTCCTTACCATTTAAGGTATAGACCCTGGAATTAAAACAATAACAAGATTTGTGAGAAAAGAACAACAGGTGAGGTGTCCTCCCAGCACTATGTGACAAGCATTCTGCCCGCTGTCACACACAGAGGCAGTGTCCAGGCAGGAGCTTGGAACCTTTCCAGGGAGGTTCAGAACACTCCCCAGGGAATGTAGTGTTTGAACTGAATCTTGAAAGATGATGGGGGTTTTGTTGCTTGTTTATTTTTGCCACAGCAGCAGGACGTTCGAAGTTGGAGGAAGGGCATGTTCCAGAGGAGCAGCAGATCACGAAGTCCAGAGGCAGGAGTGTTTGCAGGAACTGAAGTTGGTCGGGCAGGGCTCTGAGCATTTTTGTTCTCTGTATCTTGGATAATAAGGGGCTATTTAAAGTTCTTTTAGCAAAGAAGACACTGGATCAGAATTGAGCTTTCATTTTAGAAAATCAGAATTAATAGTGCAGATTGAAATTTCTTTAGAAATTCATCCTAAAGGCTCACAAGTTCTGTTAAGATACAACTACTGTATTTAGAACTACTATATCTAATCGCTTTTCGGCCTTTTGGCTAAGATCAAGTGTAGAACTACTATATCTAGACTTGCTTCCCAACTCTAGCACTTAGTATTTGTGGGAATTTGGCAAGTTACTTTACCTCTTTCCAGGTCTTAGTTTTTCCATCTGCAATATGGAAATTAGAGACTGCGTTTTTTTGGGTTAATTACTATATGCCTTAAGTACACAGAAAAGTACCACTTTTATTCTCATTGTTAGCTCTCCTGCCCTATCTTTGGACATAGCCTAGATCTTTAGCACATTTCAGTCTTTATTGGCCTAGGGACCAGAGTGAAAAAGACATGTATTTCTGCATTTGAAATTTAATTTATAAAAAGGAAGTTGAGTGATAGAAGTACATGGATTGATTTTAATGTTTTATTTTGAAAATTTTCAAGTATACACAGAGTAATTAGGGTAATCAACTCACATATACACACCAACAATATTTACTAATTATCAAGATTTTCTAAACTTAACGTTAATTGATATCATTTTGTGAGATACTTTTAAGTAGCCAAACGTAATGCACACTTGAGTGTGTGTCCCTAAAATTATACGTATATTGCTATTTTTAAAAACTACATTGTCATACCTAACAACATCAAGCACATATTCATACTCTCCAGTGATAATGACAGTTCTGAGCATATTTAGAGCTATTCACATATGAGGTCTGACAATTTCCTGACCTCATCCTAGAAAGAGTGCTATATACCTCACTGTGGTTACCTTTGAAGTACTCTCCATAAAAAACTATGTACCAATACCAGTGCCTAGCTCCCCCTTCCAAGCAATTTTGGAACTCTTTTTTTTTTTTAATTATTAAATACATGTATTTTATTATTCTTCATTACATTATTCCCCCCACCCCCACCCCTTAGTGGTAAGACAGAATTGATTTACAGAAAAGAATACAGAAAACACCAAAGCTCCTGGTAGAGGGAGAGATTTCAAGTGGGGAGAGAGAAGCTCTCTCTGTTCTTCTCCCGGTCTTTCCCCATCTCCTCCTCTAGGCCTCTAGCCTCAGGGTATATATAGGTGTATGGGTTCCTTGCCCAGGAAACGAATGGATACAGTCCCTTCCGCCGGGGCAAGGTGAATGAGTGTATCAATGAATGGACACAGTCCATCCATGGAATTCAGGCCTAGGAAATTCACAAGAAATTGACCTAGGCATAGGAAATGGGGGTTCCACATTTAGTCCCAAGTGTAAAGTGAAGG
>CAUYRH010155654.1:0-26349 GCA_963574655.1 Perodicticus potto | reverse complement strand
AACAATGACGGCTGCAACCAAAAAATGGCCGGGCGTTGTGGCGGGCGCCTGTAGTCCCAGCTACTTGGGAGGCTGAGGCAGGAGACTCGCTTGAGCCCAGGAATTGGAGGTTGCTGTGAGCTGTGATGCCACAGCACTCTACCCAGGAGGACAGCTTGAGGCTCTGTCTCAAAAAAAAGATTGTATATGAAGTCAGCACATTGTGCCCCATGATTGCACTAATGTACACAATTATGATTTAATAAAATTATATACGTAAAAAAAACTCAGTCCCCATGGAAAATTCTTGTAAACTTCAAGTGGCAAATGTTTACCAATTTGATGGCTCTAAACTAGATGACTCCTATGTTCTTGGGGCATAGGCTTATATGAATGACTAGAGCGTAACTTATCAGAGATCACATTAAGTGATTATTCTGAGGGCTATGGGATGGAGGCCCCTGGGGTAGCATCCTAGGTCTTTTGGACTTTCCCAAAGTCCACTCTTCTCAATAGCTCCTTTGAGGAGGACAGAGTGATGCTTATCCAGTGGTTATTATTTCAGAAAGATCTAGTGGTGCCCAATAAAAATATCTCTAAAAGGCAGGTCTTGATGGAGTAGACCAGAAAGAAACAAGCTGTTCTAAATTTATCCCCTAGGGATTGGAGCATATGAAGTTTAAGAGTTTGTTTTGAAAAGTAAATGTCAAATAATTATCATCTAAACCAAAAGTTTGTGTATATGTCATTAGAAGAAAGGCATATTCTTTAAAAGAATACTTTTGGTTTTTATCACTTACAAATGTAAACTTCATTTATTTATTTTTTATTTCAGATTGATATGAGGGTACAAATGTTTAGGTTCAAATATCAACTTTAAATTCTCACTTCTTTTCTCGGTCCAAATGGTATTCTTTCCTACAAGTCATTACCAGGAAATATCTAGGTTTTACAAGGTACACTCTGCTTTTCCCCATTGAGTTGTAGTTAGAATAATAAACTTCACGAAATTCAAACCTAGGCCAATACACCCAGAAAAATACTAACACAATAACCTGGGTTGCAAAACTTGTTTAGCAAGTTTCAGCTGGAGGTTAATTAAAACCTGCTTGGAAACCTCTTAAAACACAGACTGGAAAGTAAGGGACACTCACTACCACCCCCACATACACAACGCCCCCAGCCCCCCAATCACCACCTCAATTCTTCCCTCAAGAGCTTTGTTCTCACCACTTCTCTGGATTTCAGCGGGAGCGTTTCCCAAGAATTCCATCTGGTCTGGCTGAGATCACATTGTCCCTGACAATAGGACAAACCTTTTCCACCCATCCCAGGGGAGGAGTCAGAGGGCAGACAGACCCTCCTGTTGACAGAAAAGAAGCCATACTCTGTAAAATAATTTAAAGAGGTTTATTGCGAGTCAAATTTGAGGAACATGAGCCAGAGCCACACCTAAGAAGCTTTGAGCACGTGGACTCGAGATGGTGGGGTTACAGTTTGATTTTATACATTTCAGGGAGACGGGGATTACAGGTGAGGTCCTAAAACAATACGTTGTAAACATACATTCGTTTGGCCCAAAAAGGTGGGCCATCTGGCAGTGGGAACTTACTGGTTATAGGTGAGGTTAAAGATTCCTTAGCTGACGATTGGCTGAGTTAGGTTCTGTCTCCGAGATCAGGAGTCAGTGAAAAGGAGTGCCTAAGATAAAGCGTCTGTTAATCAGAGACAAAGCATCAGACAGCCTCAAGGGGTTTGGATATGGAGGACCCGCAGGTAAGTCTTGCGTAGCCTCAGGCCTGTTAGTGAGTCACAGAGGACATCTCTGAGAAGGGGAGGGGGCATGACGAGGCACGTCTGATCGCCTTTCTCATGGCTAGCAACTCAGTTCTAAGGATCTTTTGGGCCTAGAGGGGTTCCAGTCCGGCAGTTTCTGAGGCGGGGAGCCTTAAGGCTTCATTTTAGTTCACACTCCTTAGCGGTTCTAACCACGCCAGACTGCCATTCGGCTCCTTCAGTTGTCCCTTTGGCGGTGGTAGTAATGGGGCTCGGAGATTCTAAGACTTTCCCCCCGTGTTTCATGTTTTAAGTCTAAGTGTTTTAAGGTAACGGGGAAGAGTCAAGTGATAGTATTCTGGGTGAGACGAGAGAGCACCGAGGTCAAGAGTAGAAGTGCTTGCTGCCTGCCGTTCCACTTGCTGTAAGAGAATCCTGAACCGGCTGAACATTCTCAAACCTCAGCTGTCTATTCCTTCACAAGTTCCTCAGGTTACCGCAATTATTTCTTTTGTCCAGGCTTGTTCATTAGCTGTCCAGCTAATACCCCGTTGGAGGATAAGCATCTGTGAGATGTGCAGGAAACCAGGCCGGGTATAATTATAACATAATGCTGTAACAACATTGCTCAAGACTGCCTCAGTACTATATGCCAGAGTACATAATGACCGTCTCGCTGACAGGCATTTGGATCGTGTCTGGGAATCAGGCTTGAAGCCAGAAAAACTGGAAAATGATTTTTGTCTTTTAACTCCTTGGAAGCCCATGTTTAGGAGAGCAACAATTTTCGTGTCTAGTAACAGAACGCATATTTCAACTGAGGAAGAGAAAACGAAGCAGGATGGTTCCTGAACCATTTGCCTTACATCAAAATGGGTGTAGAGGCTAAGGAAAAATGTCTCTACCCTCTGAAGGTTCACTGAAAAATCAACTGACAGGCTTGGCACCTGTAGGTCAAGCAGCTAAGGCGCCAGCCACATACACAGGAGCTGGCGGGTTCGAATCCAGCCCGGGCCTGCCAAACAACAAGGACAATTACAACCAAAAAATAGCTGGGCCTTGTGGCAGGCACCTGTAGTCCCAGCTACTTGGGAGGTTGAGGCAAGCGAATCGCTTTAGCCCAGGTGTTGGTGGTTGCTGTGTGCTGCGTTGGGACAGCACTCTACCCAGGGTGATAGTTTGAGGCTCTGTCTCAAAAAAAAAAAAAAAAAAAAAATCAACTGACAAAAGGCAGATTAATAGGAGAAATAGTATACACATGTATTCACGTGTAAATGGGGGATCACAAAGTGATTACTCCATCTGCCCAATAGGGCACTGAAGCTTATATACCATCTTACAGAAAGAATGAGGACTTGGGTCCTGGGAAAACAGGTTACGGAGGTTAGGCAATGGTGGCTCATGCCTGTAATCTCAGTACTTTGGGAGGCCAAAGTGGGAGGATTGCTTGAGCTCAAGAGTTCAAGACCAACCTGAGCAACTTAGGTAGAACTCGTGGTTTCTACAAAAAATTAAAAAATCAGTTGGGCATGGTGGTGCATGCCTATAATCCCAGCTACTCAAGAGGCTGAGGTAGAAAAAAAAAATGGAGGCTAAGTGGGAGGAGGAATTGAGTGAGGTTACAGTGAGCTATGATCAGGCAGCACTGCATTACAGCCTGGGGGACAGGAGACCCTGTCACTAAATACCAGCAATAACAACAACAACAAAAACAGGTTTTAGGAGGAGGAGAAGAGGAGGCCCAGCTAGCAAAGAGGGTCTTGTTATGCAGACGAAATCTCTCAGGTATCAGGTTTTAGAATAGATGGTGAATGTTTCTTTCAGAGCTTCAAAAATGTCAGAATCTCAGTTAGCCCTTCCTAGATCCAGACAAGGGATAGTCTCAGAGAAAACCTGGCTACATCAGTGCGAATTTTCTTTTCTTTCTTTCTTTCTTTCTTTTTTTTTTTTTTGTTTTGAGACAAAGTCTAACTTTAACGCCCTTGGTAGATACCTGTGGCATCATAGTTCACAGCAACCTCAAACTCTTGAGTTCAAGTGATCCTCTTGCCTCAGCCTCCTGAGTAGCTGGAACTGCAGGTGCCTGCCACAACGCTCAGCTAGTTTTTCTATTTTTAGTAGAGATGGGGTCTTGCTCTTACTCAGGCTGGTCTCAAACTCTTAAGCTCAGGCAATCTACCTGCCTCTGTCTCCCAGAGTGTTAGGATTACAGGGCCAGATTTTCTTTTTCTTTTCTTTCTTTTTTTTTTTTTTAGAGACAGAGTCTCACTTTGTCACCCTTGGTAGAGTGCCGTGGAGTTACAGCTCACAGCAACCTCCAGCTCTTGGGCTCAGGCGATTCTCTTGCCTCAGCCTCCTGAGTAGCCGGCACCACAGGCGCCGGCCACAATGCCCGGCTATTTTTTTGTTGCAGTTTGGCTGGGGCTGGATTTGAACCCACCACCCTCG
This sequence comes from Perodicticus potto, assembly GCA_963574655.1. Classification (NCBI taxonomy): domain Eukaryota; kingdom Metazoa; phylum Chordata; class Mammalia; order Primates; family Lorisidae; genus Perodicticus; species Perodicticus potto. The sequence goes on along the minus strand of CAUYRH010155654.1, from coordinate 22,146 downwards.
GTATATGGGGCTGGTGCCCTACTCACTGAGCCACAGGCGCCGCCCGGCCCGGATTTTCTTTACAGATTCAAATCTCTCCAACAAAAGACAGTTTTCCAGCTATTTTTATATGTCCAGCCTTTCTGAATTGGCATCTTGAAATATGTCAAAGAAGTATATTTTGGGGTGAAATATTTTGATTTCCTTCACTGGTCTTTTTGTGGAAAAGTCAACTTTTCTTACAAAGCTGGCCGAGAAGTATTGAGGCAGGGAGCAGCTGATAGGAAGCCCATTTCCCCCTTGATTTCTCTAAAGAGAATCTAAAGCACAGCAAGAAGACCTTTTCCAGGTTTCAAAGAAGCAGTCTCAGCCCTGAAGCACTACCAGTATTTAATGACTAGAGGTCACAATGAATGGTTAAACTAGACAAGAGTTGTGGTTCGTGAGGTGCATGTGGAACTCAGCTGCCCAGTTCAGATCTCAGCCTTACTGCCTTCTGGTTGTATAATAACAAAATAAATTGCTTCACTACCTACACCCTACCCTTCTCATACACACAAAGATGGCCTTGTTTTAAGAATGAAATTACAGGCCGCGCACAGTGGCTCACACTTGTAATCCTGGCACTCTGGGAGGCTGAGGCGGGTGGATTACCTGAGTTCCGGAACTTGAGAGCAGCCTGAGCAAGAGTGAAACCTTGTCTCCACTAAAAATAGAAAAACTTGCTGGGTGTAGTGGTGGGCACCTGTAGTCCCAGCTACTTAGAAGGCTGAGGAAAGAGGATGATGGCTCAAACCCAAGAGTTTGAGGTTACTGTGAACTATGATGCCAAGGCGCTCTACCCAGGGTGATAGAGACTCTGTCACAAAAAGAAAAAAAAAGAATTAAATTACATAACCCATGTATAATACATGGGATGTAGAAAATGCCCTATAATAGCTTTCTTTTCTTTTTCAATTAAATTATGATTCTCAAAGTGGGTATCTGATATAAGAATGACATTAGAGTTGATGTCCATCTCTCAGTTCCCTCTGGGGCTAATGTATTCCATTTATTAAATAATGTTTATGAAGTGCTACTGTGTGCCATGCATCAATCAGGGCCCTGAGGATGCAAAGATTGTGTATGGGACATGGTCCTTGCCCCCAGGATGTTCACAGTCAAGGGAGGTAGACATTTTTATTCACATTCTTATGCCAAATGCACAAATAGATAAGTCTGAGATCAAATCGTGTATCTGAACCTCTTAGAGAATGTCAGGAGTGACTGTGGCAGAGAAAGTTTACATTTGTTGAAGGCACAAACCTGGTTGACAGCCAGACCTGCTCCCCTTGCAGTGACTCTAAGTCACTAACCCGCTCTAAGTATCCAATTCTTCATCTTTATCGTTTTTTTTTTTTTTTTTTTTTTTGGAGACAGAGGCTCTCTTTGTCGCCCTTGGTAGACTGCTCTGGTGTCATAGCTCACAGCAACCTCAAACTCTTGGGCTTAAGCGATTCTCTTGCCTCAGCCACCCAAGTAGCTTGGACTACAAGTGCCCGCCACAACACCTGGCTAAGGTGTCCACCACAACGCCTGGCTATGTTTAGAGACAGGGTCTCACTCTTGTTCAGGCTGATTTCAAACCTGTGAGCTCAGGCAATCCACCTGCCTCGATCCCCCGGAGTGCCAGGATTACAGGCCTGAGCCACTGTGCCCAGCCCTAAGTGTCCATTTCTTCATCTTGAGAATGTGCCTGATTCAGTGGTGTGCTGAAGTTAGCTATTGTTAAATATTCAGGAATTTTGTAGGCCAGTTGTAAAAACCATTGGTATAGCCTTGGTGGAAGTATGTGCACCATGGAAATCAGCAAATTCTACAAATCAAGTCTACCAGCTGGTAGACCCCCAGCTGGTTTACCAGTGCATCACTAGACTACCCTACAATATGGTTATGGGCATAAATGGAAGAAAATCATAGTGTCTGGCATATAGTAGATGCTCAACACAGGGTTACTATAAAGATATCATGTAGAATATATTAATAATGTACCTCCTATGTGTCCATATTTATGCTCTTATTAGTCCTCACAGCAACTCTGAAATAGCCTTTTTTTTTTTTTTTTGAGACAGAGCCTCAAGCTGTCACCCTGGATAGAGTGCTGTGGCAACACAGCTCACAGCAACCTCCAATTCCTGGACTCAAGCGAGTCTCCTGCCTCCGCCTCCCAAGTAGCTGGGACTACAGGCGCCCGCCACAACGCCTGTTCATTTTTTGGTTGCAGCCATCATTGTTGTTTGGCGGGCCCGGGCTGGAACCCTCCAGCTCAGGTGTACGTGGCTGACGCCTTAGCCCGTTGAGCCACAGGCACCTAGCCTGAAATAGCCTTTTTTGTTGTTGTTGCTCTGTTGTCCTGGGTAGAGTGCAGTGGCATTATCACAGCTCACTGAAACCTCAAATTCCTGAACTCAAGCAGTGCTCCTGCTTCAGGATCCCAAGTAGCTGGGACTACAGGTGCCACTACCACATCCAGCTAATTTTTTTATTTTTGGTAGAGATGGAGTCCCACTTTTGCTCAGGCTGGATCAAACTCCTGAGCTTAAGCAATACTCCTGCCTTGGCCTCCCAGGGTGCTGGGATTATAAGAATGAGCTACCTTGCCTGGCCCAGAAGTACCTTATTTTGTTTTATAAATTAGGTTCATTTTTATTTTCATAAATGAAGAAGAGCCAGGATCTATTCCAACTGAAGTATTCACCAGACCTACCAGCCTCTGGAACATGTCTCTTTGCAAACAAAGATCGTTGTTTGTGGACTTAGTTTTTTTTTTTTTTTTTGAGACATGAGACAAAGTCTCACTCTGTTGCCCCAGGCTAGAGTGCCTGTGGCTTCACAGCTCACAGCAACCTCAAACTCCTGGGTTCAGCCTATTCTCCTGCCTCAGCTTCCCAAGTACCTGGGATTATAGGCGCCCACCACAACATCTTGGCCTATTTTTTTCTATTTTTAGTAGAGACAGGGGGTGGCGCCCTTGCTCAGGTTGGTCTTAGACTCCTGACCTCAAGGGATCCACCTGTCTTGGCCTCCCAGAGTGTTAGGATTACAGGGCGTGAGCCACTGAGTCTGGCCTGATTTAGCTGTTTTGAAACCACTTTTTCTGTTGTTGTTATTGATTCACTGGATGAAAAAAAGTAATATAAATAACAAGGTGAAAGGAGACGCTGGGCTGTAGCTGGTGGAACTCTCCCCAGGGAAGCCCTAAGTGAATGCCACCACTCTCAGCTCCATTTAAAAGGATCTCCCTGCTGTGCCCATGTCATTATCAAAAGAGAGCGCTGTGAACACCACTTGCTTCTAATAAATGGTGTTTTCCCTAGGAACCTCTGGAGTTCAGAATTACCTAGCCATTGATGTCAGGTCTAGGGGAGGAAATGTACATGATGACTGGGACAACTTACAAAGGAAGAAGCTAATGAAGTTTTCTGAAGTACTGTGCAAAGGACTTTGGAGCCAACTTGAAGAAGCTCTCACTGGACAATTTGGGAAATCTGAACTTCAGTAAGAAAAATAATGGCAATGAATTAAGACCCAGGAAATGCTAAAAGTCCATGAGTTAATAACAATACTTGGAAAAAAGCCCAGTTGGAAGATGCTGGGGAAACCACTCCATTCTATTGAAAACTGGTAAGTAAAAGGGAAGAATTAAGCATGTATGGAGCCTTTTCTCGGTAAAGTATACCTCAGGGTAATAAAGTATAAGATGGGGGAATGTTCTCTCTCTCTCTCTTTCTCCTCTCTTTCTCTGTTGTTTTCTTTTTCTCCCTCTGTTACCCTGACTGGAGTGCAGTAGCATGATCAGAGCTCACTATAACCTCCAATTCCTGGGTTTAAGCCATCCTCCTGCGTTAGCCTCCCGAGTACTAAGACTACAGGTGCCCACCACCGAACCTGGGCTAATTTACTTTATTTGGAGATGGGAGCTCACTATGTTGCCTAGGCTGGTCTCAAACTCCTGGGCTCAAGCAATCCTCCAGCTTTGGCCTCCCGAAATGCTAGGATTACAGGTGCGAACCACTGTGCCTGGCTAAGTTCTCTTTGTAGAAGTATCCTAGCTCATAAATGAAGGAATGACAGAAATAGAATATCACCATTTTGCAACTCCTAATGAATCAACAAACCTGAGTATTGATATGAACAGCGCTACTAACAGCATAGAGACAAGCAGTCATTATTCACTTCTTTTTCTTTTTTGAGAAAGGGTTTCACTCTGTTACCCTCTCTAAAGTGCAGTGCTGTCATAGCTCACAGCAACCTCAAACTCTTGGGCTCAAGAGATCCTCTTGCTTCAGTCTCCTGAGTAGCTGGGACTACTGACACCCCCCACAACGTCTGGCTACTTTTAGAGACAGGGTCTCACTCTTGCTCAGGCTGGTCTCAAACTCCTGAGCTCAAGTGATCTACCCACCTTCGTCTCCCACGTGGCTAGGATTACAGGTGTGAACCACTGCACCTGGCCTCATCATTCACTTTCTGATGGCAAAAACCTATGAATTAGCTTGCTAAAAAAATCAAACCTGCCAGCTTGAGCAAGAGTGAAACCCCATCTCCACTAAAAATAGAAAAATTAGCTGGATGTTATGCATGCCTGTAGCCTCCCAGCTACTTGGGAGGCAGAGGCAGGAGGATCACTTTAACCCAGGAGTTTGAGGTTGCTGTGAGCTATGGTGACACCACAACACTCTAGTCTGAGCGACAGAGTGAGACTATGTTTCAAAATAAATAAACCTGAATCTGACCAAATCACTCTGACACCTCAGCACTTTCTTTTTATCTGAAAATAGGCAGTATCAGATACTGGTTACAGCAGTGCTTCTCAAAGTTGAATGACAAAGACCCCCCCCCTTTTTTTTGGCCGGGGCTGGGTTTGAACCCACCACCTCTGGCATATGGGGCTGGTGCTCTATTCCTTTGAGCCACAGGAGACCCCTTTTAAAGGAAAAAGAATTCTCACAAATCCCCAGTGTTGCTTGAAATTATTTTTATTACATTACTGTAAACTTACAACTAGATATGAACATTTTGGGTTTACTGCTCCCGTACAACTGTAAAACCAGTATGCATTTACAAATCAAATGTAAACAAAATTACCAACATAATAAAATTTAAATGACCAGCACTGATTTAATGTTGTGCTGATTGCAAAGGAACATGGTATTAACTGTGGCGGTGGATGTTCCTTGTTTGATTTCAGCACTACATGGAGTAGGATAACACAATTCTCCATTTTTCTGTAAAACTCTCGAAAAGGTTCTTCTTCATGAAGTATGATGTGCCTTCACTTGGCTGTGCTTGGCAAGAGCCAAAGTGAGCAGCATAAACACAAACTGAAATGGTCCCATAGCTGGTTTACCAGTGCATTACTAGACTGCCCTACAATAAATGAAGAAATGTGACATATTCAATTATAAGCTGATTATCCAGATCAGGGTCTCAACTCTGGCTTAATTTTGGAATACTAAATTAGGAAACTCTCAGGGTAGAAATTGAATATATATATATATATATATATATATATATATAATTTTTTTGTAGAAACAGAGTCTCACTTTATTGCCTTGGCGTAACACAGCTCACAGCAACCTGCAACTCCTTGACTTAGGCAATTCTCTTGCTTCAGCCTCCAGAGTAGCTGGTAATACAGGCGCCCACCACAATGCCTGGCTATTTTTTTGTTTTCCAGTTCGGCCGGGCTGGGTCTGAACCTGCCACCCTTGGCATATGGGGCTGGCGCCCTACTGGCTGAGCCACAGGCACGGAATATATATTTTTTTGAGACAGAGTCTCACTATTTCACTCTTGGTAGAGTGCTGTGGTGTCACAGCTCACAGCAACCTCAAATTCTTGAGTTTAAGTGATTCTCTTCCTTCAGCCTCCCAACTAGCTGGGACTACAGGCGCCCACCACAACGCCCTGCTATTTTGTTGTTGTAGTTGTCATTATTGCTTAGCAGGCCTGGGCTGGGTTTGAACCCACCAGCCCTGCTGTTTGTGGCCAGAGCCCTAACCACTGAGCTACTGGCACCAAGCCAGGACTTAAATTTTTTTTTTTTTTTAGACAGAGCCTCAAGCTATTGCCCTTGGTAGAGTACCATGGCATTGTTGTGCCCGAATTTCGGGGTCCCCCCAGAAGAAACTCACACCAGGCGCACCGATGCAGAAAGAAAGGGTGGAATTTATTACAAGCTGAAGCTTGGACCGTTCAGCCCCGCCTAAATGGCAGATCGATCTGAATGGCTCTGAGGGGTGGGGCTGAGGTATTTTTATAGTGTACTGAAAGGAAGTTGGGGGGGGGCGATACGGGGAGTGGGATTAGGGACAGTTGGAAGAAGGATGAGTCCAGGTGTCTCTCTACTTGCTGACTGGATACCTCGGAGGTGCCAGGAACGGGTGGGTGGTCGCTAAGCAGGAAGGGGCCGGTGCTGATCAACCGGTGAGGGTGGTCAGGGGGAACTGGTGCCAGGAACCAAAAGTTACAAAACTAACATTTACACTGCAAATTACACAGCAGCCTGTAAAATGGAGTCCGTTAACTTAAATGGCGTCACACGGGCCCTTTCACATCACAGCTCACAGCAACCTCCAACTCCTGGGCTTAAGCAATTCTCTTGCCTCAGCCTCCCAAGTAGCTGGGACTACAGGCGCCCACCACAACGCCCGGCCATTTTCTGGTTGCAGCTGTCATTGTTGTTTGGCGGGCCCGGGCTGGATTTGAACCTGCCAGCTCAGGTGTACGTGGCTGGCGCCTTAGCCCTTTGAGCCACAGGCGCCGAGCCTTAAAAAGCTTTCTAGATGATAAAAAGGAAATTAAAAAAAAAAAAAAAGCTTTCTAGGTGATTCTACTATGCAGCCAGTACTGAGTACCACTGATTTTGGTGATCCAGATAATGCTCATACTGATTATTCCTTAGGATATAATCCAAAAGAAACAACATGGCTTGGCGCCTGTGGCTCAATGGGCTAAGTCGCCAGCCACATACACCTGAGCTGGCGGGTTCGAATCCAGTCCAGGCCTGCCAAACAACAATGACGGCTGCAACCAAAAAATGGCCAGGCGTTGTGGGGCGCCTGTAGTCCCAGCTACTTGGGAGGCGGAGGCAGGAGACTCGCTTGAGCCCAGGAATTGGAGGTTGCTGTGAGCTGTGATGCCACAGCACTCTATCCAGGGTGACAGCTTGAGGCTCTGTCTCAAATAAAACAAAACAAAACAAAACAAAAGAAACAACATATTCAGTCATCCTTACAGAGGCTATGAGTTCCTCTGGGAATATGGCAGGAACCCCCAGGGGTTTGAGAAATTGGTTTAGAGCTTGATTCCCAGGCCTCATTGTGTGGCCTCGGGCAACTTACTTTCTCTGAGGTTTAGTTTCTCATTATAAAAATAAACTAATAATAGTACCTACCTCATAGGGTGGTCATGAGAATTAGATGAGATAATAATGTATACAAAGTGCTGAACTTAATGTCTGGTTCCTGGTGAGTACATAATAAATGTTAGTTCTTATCATCAGCTATTATGTTGATAACCATCTGGAAGCTACTCCAACATTTACAGGACAGTTATGAGCCCAAGAAAGAATGTGCTGATGGGGAAATTGGGTGCTGAGAATATTATGAGGAAGGGCATTTTGTAACCTTTGATATAGGGGACAACAAAGGCAATGATGATGGGGATGGGTTCAGTCGGAGTGTGAGGTGCCTGTTAGTCTGAGTTGTGGGTAACAGCTGACTGGCTTGAAGCCCAGACTGGAAGCACAAATAAAAGGGATGAGAATGAAGCATAAGGTTACCTGAGGTAACAACCCACAGGATGAGATGTTGAAGAAGAAAGCAAAGATGGCACCAGACAAGCAAACAGAATTCTAGAACAGACATGGCCACCTGCAGACTCTGAGAGGAAGGCCATGCCTGTCAGGGAGAAAGTTACTTCACTTCTAGCAGATATAGTGGCTGGTTTCCCAGGAAAGAGTCAGTTTGCCTCAAGGAGCAAGTGAAAAGTGTCATCTATTGTAGGCCCTGCTGGGTACCCAGGGGAAAGGAGCTTCACAGGAAAGGGTAGAGTGGGTCTAAGGCATTAATAAATGATTAAGTTTCTTCTGAATTGTTTCTTTTGCATTTCTATGAAAAAGACTTCACTTTCTTTCCCTAGAAAGACCGTCTTGTGGAATCTAAGGAGTTGATGATATAGGGCTCTGATTTGGACAATGACAGACCATGGCTTTATTATCAACCCTGTAATCAGCTGGGTAGAAGGATGTCTTAAGCTTATGTATGGACAAACCCAGGTACTTCCTGTTTTAATTGTATCAAAAATTTTGATTTTTTAAATCTTTTAGGGATATCATAAACTTTGCAAATGAGGTTTTTTTCTATTTTTTTTTTTAATTTTTTGAGATAGTGTCTCACTCTGTTGCCCTGGGGTTGAATGTTGTGGAGTCATCATAGCTCACAGCAATATCAAACTCTTGGGCTCAAGCAATCCTCATGCCTCAGCTTCCTGAGTAGCTAGGACTACAGGTTCCGGCCATAAATTTTTTTCTTTCTTTCATTTTTTTTTTTTTTTTAGAGACAGAGTCTCACTTTGTCATCCTCGGTAGAGTGCTATGGCATCACAGCTCACAGAAACCTCCAGCTCTTGGGCTTAGGCGATTCTCTTGCCTCGGCCTCCCAAGTGGCTGGGACTACACGTGCCTGTCACAACGCCCAGCTATTTTTTTGTTGCAGTTTGGCCGGGGCTGGGTTTGAACTCCCCACCTTTGGTATATGGGGCCATCAACCTACTTACTGAGCCACAGGCACCGCCCTAATTTTTCTATTTTTAATAGGGATGGGGTCTCACTCTTGGTCAGGCTGGTTCAAACTCCAGAGCTCATAGCTGGGCATTGTGGTGGGCGCCTATAGTACCAGCTACTCGGGAGGCTGAGGCAAGAGAATCGCCTAAGTCCAAGAGCTAGAAGTTGCTGTGAGCTGTGATGAAAAAACAAACAAACTCCAGAGCTCAAGCAATCCACCCATCTCAGCCTCTCAGAGGCAAATGAGATTTTTTTTTTTAAAAAAGTAAACCCCAAAATATCCAGATGTAATAATTGGCAAGTCCTTAGGCCTGAAATACTATTTCTCCCAAATGATTGTCAGATATGATATTTTAGTAAAATAATAATCTTGAAGTTATCTTTACAGGAATATTGCTTACATGGACTTTTAAGTTAATCACTGTTTGTTGCTTCCTTTCAAATAATTTGACCATGATATGTTTTCTTACTTGCCTGGTGATTTTAAACTTTACAGATTTACTTTATAGTTCAGTTTTTAAAGATGTCTTTGTAATTGAGTTGAACATTTAGTGGGCTGACGCTGTGGTGTTTCAGTCTCTAAATTTTACACTTAAGGGAATTCTCTAAAGTTCCTTTAGACTTTTTGGTTACAAAAACTTCATACAAGCTTTCATCTAGACAACATGGCCTTTAAGGCTGACTTCTAAAAAGGAAGAGAAAACAAAGAATTATATTGTAACTTGCTTGGTTAATTTAATTTATTCATATATTTAACCACAGTCAGCATGTAGTTGTTTTCCTCTAAGAGCCCAATTTCCAAAACACAATTTTCAAAATATCTTACTTCTTTACAAGGCTCTTTGTGTTTAGTTAACCTTTTATTTTTGCCAGTTCCTCTTGCCATCCTAGCAGAACCCTGGTTGAGAATAGACTCTGCAAGCCTGTTTTCATGACATGTTCTCTGAACCACCAATAAATCCCAAAGCCCTCCCACATTAAATATAATAGAGAGTCATTTATTTATGGCTGCCTTCCAATCTAGAAGCCATTAACAGACACTGATACAAAGGAATGTAGGGCAAAATCCCCTTCTACAGTATTTATTTCCTGGAGAACACAAAACAAGATAGTTTTTCAGATTATTTGACATCTTTTTTTTCCTTTCTTGGAGACAGAGTCTTACTATGTTGCCCTCAGTAGAGTATGTAGTGTCACAGCTCACAGCAACCTCACACTCATGGGCTCAGGGGCGGCGCCTGTGGCTCAGTAGGTATGGCGCCAGCCCCATATACCGAGGGTGGCGGGTTCAAACTTGGCCCCACCCAAACTGTGACAACAACAACAAAAATAGCCGAGTGTTGTGGTGGGCGCCTGTAGTCCTAGCTTCTAGGGAGGCTGAGACAGGAGAATCACCTAGGCCCAAGAGCTGGAGGTTGCTGTGACCTGCGACGCCAGGGCACTCCACCAAGGGCAACGAAGTGAGACTCTGTCTCAAAAACAAAAAAAACAAAAAAAAGAAAAGCTCCTGGGCTCAAGTGATTCTCTTGCCTCAGCCTCCAAAGTAGCTGGGACTGCAGGCGCCCACCACAACACTCAGCTATTTTTTTCTTGCAGTTGTCATTGTTGTTTAGCTGGCCCGGGCTGGGTTTGAACCTGCCAGCCTCGGTGTATGGGGCCAGCACCATAGTAACCACTGTACTATGGACGCCGAGCCAGATGATTTCTTTTGGAAAACGTTAGTCCTGGACATTAGTCTCCAGTGCTTCTTATCAACCACCATTTTCATGTTGTGGAAATTAATGGATTTAGGAATCTGGGTCAATGTAATGAGTTCATGTATCTAAGGGGACATTTCACTTTCAATCCTTGAGAAAACATTTGTTTACTTCTCTGACAGTTTTAGGGGGCTCCCATGGTATCTCTACTATAAAAGATCAGTAGTACCATAAATTTACTCTCCAAGTAGGATGCTAATTTGTCTGATTTGTATTTTGTTTGCAAATTTCCTGGAAAAATTCGATTTTTGCTCCTGCCTGATTAAAAATGACTCACTTTACCTTCGAAAGGTAGGTATGGAATGCATGGAATGAGGTTTTTGAGGACAAGATGTTTTTTAATGTTCATAACCTCACCTCATTTTATTTGTGTTAACACTGGGCTTATTCATTGTGGGCCTATTTTTAACCTGGTTTCTCAGTTCTTGAAAATTCTTGTTAGATGAAATATAGTGTCATCAACGTAAAGTTATGTTTTACATGTTACTATGTATGAAACCCCAGAAGTCAACAAGCTTCCTTCTAGATTTGATACTTGCACAGCACATGACTATAATTTTAAATTGGGTTAAAACCTTTTGTAGGCTCGGTGCCCATATTTCAGTGGTTAGGGCACCAGCCACATACACTGAGGCATGCGGGTTCGAACCCAGCCTGGGCCTGCTAAACCATAACAGCTACAACAACAAAAACAGCCTGGTGTTGTGGCGGGTGCCTGTAGTCCCAGCTACTTGGAGGCTGAGGAAAGAGAATCGCTTAAGCCCAAGAGTTAGAGGTTGTTGTGATGCCACAGCCCTCTACTGAGTGCAACATAATGAGACTCTGTTTAAAAAAAAAAAACAAAACAAAAAAACTTTTGTAGTTACCCAATGATGTGTGCTGGCCATTTTTATTTTGTACTCAACAGCAAGCAAAATGTATAAGAAATAAATTAATAAAAATGCTTACCCCAATGAATTAAATCAAAGAGTAGTTTATTAAAAAAGAATCAAAACAGAAACTCTAAGTACCAGTGTGTACATTGTACACATTTAAATGACTCACAAGAATGAAGTTTTTTTCATACATTAAGATCACACCACCTGTTGTTTATCAAGATATTCAAGGAGAAACCTGACTCCAAACTATATATAAGACTGCCATTTTAAACAGATCAAATTTCAAACATGCAACAACGCCACTGGTAATAAAGCTTTGGAATGGGTGCTCATTCTATATTTCACTACAAACAGGATAGAAAGCAAGGTAAGTTGAGAAATTTATTCTAAAATAGAATGAAGGTTGTTATCATCTACACCACACTCCTCACTCCTCTGCTGCCATTTTTAACAAGTACTCCTTGTCAATCTTGAAGAGTCTCCATCCCTCTTCACTGGACAGATCAGAAGCACCTCTTCTTTTGTAGAAGTTGATAGATGGTTCATTCCATTCTGCTACCAAGAAGTGCATGCTGCTGCAGCGACACTTCATCGCAACCTATTATCAGGGAGAGTAAAACACAAACTCAGTGACATTTCACCCACCTTCCAAGACCCAATTTGGATTAAATCATTAAAATAATGCAGTAACTGTCACAAATTTAGAAACTAAAAACTAACACATACCTGGCTTAGATTCTTCAGAATTTCTGATCCTATGCCAAAGCCTAAGAGAAAGAGAAGTACAATTTTAAAAAGTCAGTGTAAGAACTTAAAGACCTGATTTCTCTTCAGAACTTCCCCTCTGAATGTAACCATACCTCTATAATCACTCATCACGAAGAAGTCCTCAAGATACAACAACTTGCCAATCCATGGATCATAGGTAAAATAGTACATGGCAAAACCAACAATGCTGTGTCCTGTAAGAAGAGTATCATGAGATGTAAAGAAAAAATCCATAAAAGTTGTAGCTGCAGTATTAGAAGCCTATCATAGGTTTTAAAAAATATACATGCATGTATTATAAAATTAAGTTGCCACTGAACTGGACTGTCTCCTGACTTTTACGTGAGTGCAGTCCAGGCCACTGTTGGAAGATCTCATCGTTCTCAGAACACGTATTTGCAAAAAGCACACATTAGTTAGCTGAAGTCAGGATAGAACTGTGGACTGGCCACTTTGCAGTCAGTTGGATCTCACACTCAGACACGAGGATGCTTTCATTACTTGCCAGAGCAAAACTGCTATGGTCTCAAACTAAACACACACATTATTCACATCCTATTGATATACTGGTATGCTGACTTGGGAATTAAGTCAAGTTCACACGGCAGTTCAGAATAGTAAATATGTGTAGTTTACAAAGTCTTGCTTCCTTAACATCAGAACATCAGGCCAAAAGTACTAGGTTTAATTTCAGAACTTGCCTTCCAATTTACACATTTTTAATTTGCTCTCCCCAGTTATTAAGCCAGAAGCAGCAGCATTATCCAGAAACAGGTATGTAATACCCACATACCTCTAAAAAGTATCTCATCCCTATGTTTTCCGCTCATTTCTTCTAGCTTGGAGAATAGACATCCAAGAAAAACCATAAAGCACCCATCCAAACTACTTCCCCCTTTTGCTCTGTCTTCTGACCAGTCAACAGGGACCAGCAAAAAAAAAAAAAAAGAAGAAGAAAATAGAAGCATCCGACACCCTCTTAATGGGTGTGTACAATTCCACATGGAGGCAAAGGTTTCAAATTAAACTTTCTAGCCATTTTATATTCCGTTGCAAACAGACAGGAAGCGAGTATAATGAAGTTTTCTGATCTACCGTGTTTTAAGTGTGTGATAATAGGACCTTACCTCATTTATCATGATCATCTACTTTATTGTGTAAAGGATCTTTTAGTTACCTCCCCGCCCATCCATGTACACGGAAGGGCCATGTACATGGCGAAGCTAGAGACTGTAACCTGAAGATTGGGACAAATTAAAGAAAAAAATGTGATTTAACACAATAACAAAAACGGTTACGTTAGGGTCAAACAAGAACCATTTTATGAAATTGAATTACAACAAATGACATTATACCTAACTTTCCAGGGTCTCCACAGCATTCTGATACTTACTTCAACAGCTCTAACTTCCGCGTCTCCACAGCACTGATACTTAAATAGCTCTTTTAACCTGCCCTATTATTATGTACAGCACATCTATTTTTTTCCTCGTTATTTTGAACACTCGCTGGCTATTATTTCTTCTCTTTTTTGTTGAGACAGAGTCTCATTTTGTCACCCTTCGTAGAGTGCCATGGTGTCATAGCTCACAGCAACCTCAAACTCTTGGGTTCAAGGGATTCTCTTGCCTCAGCTTCCCGAGTAGCTGGGACTACAGGCGCACGCCACAACGCCCAGCTATTTTTTGTTCCAATTCTCATTGCTGTTTTAGCTGGCCGGGGCCGGGTTTGAACCTGCCACCCTCGGTATATGGGGCCGGTACCCTACCCATGATGCACAGGCACCGCCCTGGCTAGTTTTTTTGTCCACCTTCTCAGTAAATAACTTCAGCCTGTGTAAGAGGTTCTACACAGGAGACACTACGTCTTACACAACACTGGGTGTCTCTGGCTTCTAGAAGGGGAAAAGGGTTACCTTCTGGAGTCCAGTGCTCTTTGGGCACTTCTGCAACCAGGCAGTGGTAGAAGGGGTGCTCTCCAAAACCATCTTCTAGCAGATCTGCAAGAAGGGGCAGACAGACAGTGTTGGCCTTGGTGAAAATGGCAGTCACTGAAACTTGCCCCCCACCCTGCCACTGCTGCGTTACCTTTTTCAGTTAATATTACTTGTTCTTCCATGTATTCATATTTAGCCAGTTCCTGGGGGCGATGCACATGAAAGAAAGAAAGAAAGGAAGAAAGGAGAAAACAACATGAGGCCCTAGCCAGGCCAGCTCAGAGGGTAGGAATGGGGCAGGCGGGGCGTGGTGGCACCAGAGTCCGGCCTAGCGGCAGCCCAGCCAGAACTAGCCTTAGGGGAGGTGGATGGAAAAAGGGGAACCGGCTTTCGCACCAACTGAGACCTGAATACACCGGAAACCGGGGAAACGGGGCCTCCCCCTCTCCCGCCCCCCCGTCCCCGGAGAAAAGCGGGCCCTTGGCTACCTTGATCAGCCGCAGTATGTCACTGCAGTCGGCGGCGGTGGCCGGGCGGATCACGAATTTAGCCATTTTCGTCTTTTGCTTTTCTTCCCTTTGCGGACCAGGCCTCTGTACTTGAACAGCAGGAGGAGCTGGTTCCTCATTCGTCTCCCGGGAGCGTCCTCTCCTCAGTCAGGCCGGCACCATGACCCGGTGAACCTCGGCAAGTGACGGAAAAGCTTCTGGTGCGGCAATTAAGAGCTGCGTACCAGAGCCCCGGTCCGGCCGGGCTCTTTAAGCTCCAAGAAGCCCCGCCCCAGGCCGTGAGGCGGTGGCATTCGGTCCAATGAGGCCGCGACTCCGCGGCGAACCGCCCCCTTCTCTCAGCTGCGTGCTCTCTTCCGGGAACTTCTGTGAGTCTGAAGGGCGCAAGCGGGGGCGACGAGACGCGCAGTGGCTCTCTCTAGCGACGCCTCGTGGAGCCAACCCGGAAACTGAATTCGGGAGCCCCCGCGTCCCTGGGTAACCTTCTCGAAAGGCAGAGGGGAATTCCCCTCTGTGGCCCCTGACCTTCTGTTTTCTCCTTGGCCCATCAGAGAAGCAAACTCAGCGAGCCTAGGTTTAGGAAATGAGAGAAATATTAGAGCAGTGGTTCTAAAAGTGTGGTCTGGAAGACCCTGCGGATGTCAAGAGCATTTCAGAGCATCTGTTGCTAAACTAGCTTTTAACAGTAAGACGTCTTTGGCTTTTTCCGCTCTCTCTGGAATTTTCCAGAGGCGACCTGGTGTGCGATGATGTCATTGTTGTGATGACAAAAGGCATGTGTGTTTGTATATTCTTATGTTTTCTAGGATTTCCCACGGTAAGCTATTTGGATTCCTCAATAAATTTTTCCCATAGACATAATTTTTAGAGTTAACAAAATGTTTCTTTCTTACTTTTTTGTATTCCTTTTTAAAATCTATTCCCCCCCTTTCCTTTTTCTTCCTTCCTTCTTAAATCTCTGATCTTCTCAAGATCTTTCCTTTTGCCTGAGGTACATTCTTCATTACTTCCTTTAGTAAAGAGCTGATTTTGTCAAACTTTATCTGTTTTGCCGATCTAAATGTGTCTTTAATTATCACAAAATTCTTTTTTTAAATCTTAAAATTCTTGAAGGATTTGTTTCACTGCTTACAGATACTGAAGCTTGGAAGCTTTCTTCTTTCAGCATATTAAGTTATTTGAGTATTTTCTGGCTTTCATTGCTGTTGAAACTTGTTCTAATCCCTACTTGCTCCTTCCTCTGTGTTGCTTTATTTTTTTAATTTTTTTTTGCTCTGTGTTGCTTTTATTCCTTTTAGCTTTGGGGGGAAATAATTATGAATTTATCAGATGTATGATGATGTCATTACTGACTAAAAGAATGTGTGTTTGTTTATCTTTATTTTTTTTTTTTTTTGCTATGAGCCAGTCCTAAACCTAAGTGTATTCATAATTCTATCTTTTTTTTTTTTTTTTTCTGAGACAGAGCCTCAAGCTGTTGCCCTGGGTAGAGTCCCTTGGCGTCACAGCTCACAGCAACCTAAAACTGTTGGGCTTAAGCGATTCTCTTACCTTAGTCTCCTAAGTAATTGGGATTACAAGTGCCCGCAACAACGCCTGGCTACTTTTTTTTTCTTGTTGCAGTTGTCATTGTTGTTTAGCTGGCCTGGGTTGGGTTCGAAACTGCCAGCCTTGGTGCATGTGGCTGACGCCCTACCCACTGGGCTATGGGCACTGCCTCTGGCTATTATTTTTTTTTTTTTTGCAGTTGTCATTGTTTAGCAGGCCCCGGGGTCAGGTTTGAATGCTGTTGCCCTAACCACCCAACTGTGGGTGCCGAGCCTTTTCTTTCTTTCTTTTTTTTTTTTTTAGAATTTTTGAAGGAAAGCTCAAAACGGCGTTGAGGCGGACAGAGCCTCAAGCTGTCACCATGGGTAGACTGCCGTGGCATCACAGCTCACAGCAACCTCCAACTCCTGGGCTTAAGCGATTCTCTTGCCTCAGCCTCCCAAGTAGCTGGGACTACTGGCACCCACCACAACGCCCGGCTATTTTTTGGTTGTAGTTGTCATTGTTGTTTGGCAGGTCTGGATTTGAACCTGCCAGCTCTGGTGTATGTGGCTGGTGCCTTAGCCGCTTGAGCTATAGGTGCCGAGGCAAAGCTCAATTTTTTTTTTTTTTTTGAGACAGAGCCTCAAGCTGTCACCCAGGGTAGAGTGCTGTGGCATCACAGCTCACAGCAACCTCCTACTCCTGGGCTCAAGCGATTCTCCTGCCTCAGCCTCCCAAGTACCTGGGACTACAAGTGCCCGCCACAACGCCCGGCCATTTTTTGGTTGCAGCCGTCATTGTTGTTTGGCGGGCCTGGGCTGGATTCGAACCCGCCAGCTCAGGTGTACATGGCTGGCGCCTTAGCCTGTTGAGCCACAGGTGCTGAGCCAGCTCAATATTTTTTAAATGTCCTGAGACCAAAGTGGGAACAGTTGGATTATAGTTACTCCTGGATTATAAAGGGCTCTTTTCTTTTCTTTCTCTCTCTTTCTCTTCCTTTTTCTCTCTCTCTCTTCCTTTTTTTTTTTATTTTTGATACAGAGTCTCATTCCATCGCCTTGGGTTGAGTGCCATGGGGTCAGCCTAGCTCACGGCAACCTCAAACTCCTGGGCCGAAGTGATCTTCCTGCCTCAGCGTCCTGAGTAGCTAGCACTGCAGGTGGCTGCCACGATGCCTAACTAATTTTTCTATTTTTGGTAGAGACAATGGTCTCACTCTTGCTCAGGCTGGTCTTCAACTCCTGAGCTCAGGTGATCCAACCATCTCAGCATCTCAGAGTGCTAAGATTACAGGTGTGAGCCACCTTGCCTGGCATTGGCTTTGCTTTTACAACCCATTTTCCCAGACAGACCTTCCTGAAGGCCCTGCTTCGACAGCCCTGTCTGGGTTCTGAGATGAGTTAGGAGGATTTTTCTCAGTGATAGAAAGCACAAAAAGGGGCTGTGAAGGATTCTCAGTCTGTCGAATGAGGGGTTACACTATCAGTAAATGACCACTCCTAACATTCAAGAAGTGATTCTCTGCTTCTGCTAGCAATATCCTGTACGTAGAAAAGAAAGGAGAAGTACATTCTGTCACACCTTCCACCCTCTGGGGATGATTGTACACATAGTGAGTCACTGTTTACGCTGTGAGTTTATGAAACTGAACCAATCTTTCTCAAAGATCTTTAAAATTAGTGTTTAACTTACTGAGAAGCATCTTTCCTGACACCATTGGCTAGAACTCATGGGTGACCAGAAGATCCTTTCTTCTTCTGCTTCTTTCTAAAATGTTAGAAGACTTAGGAGAGCTTGTTGCACATTTACTGGTAACAGTAAATTAGATGTCCGTGACTAAGCACTAATGATAGCTGCCTACTTGAAGAAAAAAAACAAAGCCATTTTCTGTTTCGATTGCTTAGTTTTTTTGAATAGTGATTGTTTTATTAAAATGCATTATATCTTTTTCTATTTATTTTGCTTTTCCAGTTTAAGTTTCACGCTCTTATGCTTTGCTTTACGCTTAAATCTATTCAGAAAAACAGATGGCTAAAAAAAGCCCTTTGTATTCATGTGTGTGTAAAAGCCTAGAACTCTAAGAATTTGAATTTTTTTCTTCATGGCAAGGAATCAAATTATGCTTTTCCGTTGTGAACAGATACACACAATGGATGGCCAATATTACCCACTTCTGATACTGGAATTTGTGTTTAAAACAGCATAAAAAGGGGATTAACTGCCTAACATTTGGAAAACTTATTTGGTTAATGGGTCAACAGATCAGCAGGTATTCACTGAGTCTTGTTCTAAGGTACTCAGACGTTATAAAGGAGGAATGAGTTTTGAAACCAGCCCTCAAGGTTTACAGTTTAATTTTAGAGATGTGTATGTGTGCTTTATGACAACAGAATTTAATCCTTGTGAGAAGAAGAATCCCTATAACCAACTAGGGGGAGAGTAGGAGGAAGAGAAATGGCCAAGGCACTGTCCTAGGTGTTTTGCCTTTATTGTCCCATTTGATCCTTACAACTGTTTTGTCAGGTAGCTAATGTTAGCCCCACCTTTATTGTTGAGAACATTTGAGGCTCACAAAGGTTATAAAATTGTCAAAGCCAGGACAGGTACAGCAATAAACGTTTATGACTTAAGATTGCTTTTATTAGCCCAAGAGCCATTGCTTTCCACTATGAACACTTTTTATTTCAAAGTTCTACAGAGGTCAAGGCCCAAAAGGTTCTTTTTTTTTTTTTTTTGAGACAGAGTCTCACTATGTCACCCTCGGTAGAGTGCTGTGTCGTCACAGCTCACAGCAACCTCAAACTCCTGGGCTTAAGCGATTCTCTTCCCTCAGCCTCTCAAGTAGCTGGGACTACAGGCGCCTGCCACAACGCCTGCTTGGTTTTTTTTTTTGGTTGTAGTTGTCGTCGTTTGGCAGGCTCTGGCTGGGTTCGAACCTGCTACCTCCGGTGTACATGGTGGGTGGCACCCTAGTCACTGAGCTACAGGTGCCGATCCTTTTTTATTTTGAGACAAGGTCCTGCTTTGTTACCCAGGCTGGAGTGCAGTGGTATCATGATAGCTTACTGCAACTTGAAACTCCTGGCCTCAAGCAATTCTTCTGCCTCAGCCTTTCAAGTAGCTTGGATTATAGGTGAAATGCCACCATGCCCAGCTAACTTTTCTATTTTTTTGTAGAGCTGAGGTCTCAGTCTTGGCTCTAGCTGGTCTTGAACAACCTGGCCTCAAATAATCCTCCCACCTGGGTCTCCCAAAATGCTAGGATTAAGGAGTGAGCCACCTCACCCAGCCGAAAAGGTTCTTTGTGCTATGTCACTCAGACCATGCCACCAGAAGTAAGTTAACTGAAAGCAAGTTGTCTTATACTTTGTCTTTTGCATTAGTTATCTACTTCCACATAACAAATTACCATAAACTTAGTGGCTTAAAATAGCACACATTTATTATTGCAGTTTCTGTGGGTCAGGAGTCCAGGCATGGCTGCACTACAGCCTCTGCTTAAGGTGTCAGCCACACTGCATTCTCATGTAAAGGTCTGACCAAGGAACAGTCTATTTCCAACCTCACTCAAATTGTTAGTTTTGGTAGAATTCATTTCCATGGCTAAGGCCACTGGCTTCTTGTTGACTGTCAGCTGGAGGTTGTCCTCGGCTCCTAGAGGTCACCTAAAGTTTCTAGAGGCTGCCTGCAGTTCCTTGCCAAGTGGGTTTCCCAATGTGGCCATTTACTTCATTAAGCTAGTAAGGAGAGTTTCTAGAATAGTCTGCTAGCAAGATAGATTCTTTATTTTTTTTATTGTGGCCAAAAAGATATACCATAAAATTTGTTATCATAACTAGTTTCATTTTGTCTCTCTGTGTATTTATTTATTTATTTATGTTTTTCGAGACAGAGTCTCATTCTCCTGCCCTCGGTAGAGTGCCATGGCATCATCATTGCTCCCAGCAACCTCAAACTCCTGGGCTCAAGCAATTTTCCTGCCTCAGCTTCACAAGTAGCTGGGACTACAGGTGCCCACTTCAATGCCTAAGGATTTTTTTTTTTCTATTTTTAGTAGAGACGGGGTCTTGCTCTTGCTCAGGCTGGTCTTGAACTCCTGAGCTCGAGTGATCCTCCCACCTGGGCCTCCTAGAGTGCTGAGATTGTAGATGTGAGCCACCATGCCCGGCCTTAACCAGTTTTAAGTGTACAGTAGCATTGACTAATATGCGTATTATTGTGTGACACATCTCCAGAACTTTTTCACTTGCAAAACTGAAACTCTGTACCCATTGAGCAATCACTTCCCATTTTCCCTTCTCCCTCAGCCCCTGGTAAACATATTCTACTTTCTGTTTCTATAAGCTTGAACTACTTTCCATTGCTCATACAAGTGGAATCATGCAGAATTTGTCTTTTTTTGGTTATTGACTTATTTTACTTAGCATACTATTCTCCAGGTTCATCACATTGTAGCATGGGGCAAGATTGATTTCCTTCCTTTTTTTATTGTTTCAGGTTAATTTATGATACAAATTAGATTACAATGTTTGCATTTGTTAGATAAACTCCCTTTCATAATTGTATCCCGCTCCCAAGAGGTATGATATACACCCTAACATTGTGCCCATAAAGTGGGAGCACCCCATCGCCTCTCTCCCCTCCCTCATTCCTCCACTACCCACCTTGAATTGATTTGAGTTTTTCTCTTATGTGGGTGTGTATTAGATCGTCTGCTGGCTTCAATTGAGTACATTGGATTTTTGTTTCTCCATTCCTTTGATTACTTTGTTAAGAAGAATGTCTTCCAACTCCATGCAGGTTGATAGAAGAGATGTAAAGTCTCCATCTTTTTTAATGGCTGAATAGTATTCCATGGTGTACATATAACACAGCTTGTTAATCCATTCCTGGGTTGGTGGGCATTTAGGTTGTTTCCACATTTTGGTAATTGTAAATTGAACTGCGATAAATAGTCTAATGCAAATGTCCTTATGGTATAAGGACTTTTTTCCTCCTGGGTAGATGTCTAGTAATGGGATTGCAGGATCAAATGGGAAGTCTAATTTGAGTTCTTTCAGGATTCTCCGTACTTCCTTTGAAAAAGGTTGTATTAGTCTTCAGTCACACACCAACAGTGTAAAAGTGTTCCCTTTTCTTCACATCCATGCCAGCATCTGCAGCTTTGAGACTTTGTGATGTGGGCTATTCTCACTGGGTATAGGTTATATTGCAGGATGGTTTTGATTTGCATTTCTCTGATGACCAGGGACAATGAACATTTTTTCAAATGTTTGTTAGCCATTCATCTATCTTTCTCAGAAAAGGTTCTGTTCACATCTCTTGCCCAGTGATAGATGGGATTGTTTGCTCTTTTTTTGTTGATTAATTTGAGTTCTCTGTAAATTCTAGTTATCAATCCTTTGTCAGATTTATACCCTGCAAATATCTTTTCTCATTTTGAAGGTTGTCTTTTTGTTTAACTTGTGTGTCCTTAGCTGTGCAGGAGTTTTCAGCTTAATTAAGTCCTATTTATTCATTTTTGTTGTTGTGCTGGCTACTGAAGTCTTTGTTATAAAATCTTTCCCAAGTCCAACATCATCAAAAGTTTTCCCCACACTTTCTTCTAAGATTTTTATTGTTTTGTGTCTTAGATTTAACTTTTTTTATCCATCTTGAGTCAGTTTTTGTAAGTGGTGAATGGTGCGGGTCCAATTTCAGTCTTTTATGTGTGGTTATCCAGTTCTCCCAGCGAGAGGGATTCTTTTCCCCAGTGTATGCTTTTGTTTGGTTTATCAAAGATTGTATGGCTATTTGAGACTGGTTTCATCCCTTGGTTTTCTTTTCTTTTTCTTTCTTTTTTTTTTTTGAGACAGAGCCTCAAGCTGTCACCCTGGATAGAGTGCTGTGGCATCACAGCTCACAGCAACCTCCAATTCCTGGGCTCAAGCGAGTCTCCTGCCTCCGCCTCCCAAGTAGCTGG
>CAUYRH010155653.1:0-12678 GCA_963574655.1 Perodicticus potto | reverse complement strand
GAACCTCCTGCCGGCTCACCCGCTGGGCTCCAGCCCTCTGCTAGGAGGGTGTCCAGCCCCTACCCTCAGGGCCCGGTCCCAGAACAAGCTCCTCTGGTCCTCAACCCTAGTCCAGGGAGACGATCCCCAAACCCCATGTTCGACCTGGAATTCCACCTTCTGAAGCCCTTTCCCAGTTCACCACTCCAACCTCTACCGCCCTCCCCAAATCCAGGTTCCCACCATACACGCTCTGAGGGCCCTGTTCGCCCTCCCCGCCCTCCCTGTAAGGCCCGGAGAAGTTTGTTCCAGGAATGAACTGATTCCTGCAGTCCCTTACCAACCTGCTGAGATCCAGGCAAGAGTCTTCTGACAGCACTTGTGTGTGCCCTTGCACAACCTACAAGGATCTCCAAGCGTGGATAACAGACATACCCTTTGTTTTTTTTGTTGTTGTTGTTTGTTTGTTTGTTTGCTACAAATGGGATATCCTTTTTTTTTTTAATTTTTTTATTAAATAACTGTGTACGTTAATGCATTTTTGACACAGGCTGCATTGCAGAATTTTGGATCAGTAGGGCAGACTAGAATGTCTAGAAAGAAGGTCACCTCGGCAAAAAAAATACAGCTTGAAATACAGTCAGCTTTCAACTTGCTGCCAAATGCCGTTGTTTTACAGAAACCACCCTTATGATTCCCTTGTGGTTTTGCTTTAAACTTCAGCTCCAGTACTTTTCGTTAAAAATCCATCCTTTCCCCAGCATCCTGCTATTGCATTTCTTTTCTCCCAAATTAATTACTAAATTTATTTTGTTTAATGAGCTTTTGCTTTGATCTCTGTTACTAGTTTATGACCACCTTCTCACCATGGACCTTTTTCTTAACGGTGGCCCTAATCCCTTTTGGGGAATCATTAGTTGTACATGGTCAAATGTTTGTTGCTTACAAAACAAACATAGAACTGAGAACAATGATCACAGGCACTCCTATTTTCTTTTCTTTTTTTTTTTTTTTTTTGAGACAGAGTCTCACTATGTTGCCCTCCATAAAGTGCTGTGGTGTCACAGCTTACAGCAACCTCAAACCCTTTGGGCTTACGGGATTCTCCTGCCTCAGCCTCCCAAGTAGCTGGGATTACAGGCACCCCCCACAATGAGTGGCTACTTTTTTTTCTTTTTCTTTTTCTTTTTTTTTTTTTTTTTTTTTTTTTTGGCTGTAGTTGTCATTGCTGTTTGGCATGCCCAGGCTGGGCTTGATCCAGCAACCTCTTCTATGTGGCTAGCACCCTAGCTGCTTAAGCTATAGGAGTCAAGCCAGCACTTCTATTTTCAATGATTATGTTAGCAAATAGTTTAACTATGTTGTTGGGTTTATGGGGGGTTTGTCCCCCAACTTTTAGAAACAGCTGTTTTCATTTTTTCTTGTGTGTGTATATATATGTATATGTGCATATCTATATATACATATATATCTTCTGTATATTTATATTTCTTGTAGTGTAGTTTGGTTTTATTTATGTCCACTCCTCTTGTGTGTGTATATATAAATATATTTTTTGGTTTTTTTTTTTTTTTTTTTTGAGACAGAGTCTCACTATGTCACCCTCGGCAAAGTGCCGTGGTGTCACAGCTCACAGCAACCTAAAACTCTTGGGCTTAAGCAATTCTCTTGCCCCAGGCTCCCAAGTAGCTGGGACTACAGGTGCTCACCACAACACCCAGCTATTTTTTTTTTTTTTTAGTTGCAGTTGTCCTTGGTGTTTAGGAGGCCCAGGTGGGGTTGGAACCTGCCAGCCCTGGTGTATGTGGCCAGCGCCCTAGCCGCTGGGCTACAGGTGCCAAGCCTCTTCTTGTATATTTTTAATATAATTCTCTTGTCCTGGAAAATCTTACAATTCTATAATTCTGTGTTTTTGTAGTTCTAAAATATGAATGTATTTTGTACATTGTTATGGGGTATATAGAAATAATTTGTTTCTTATGTTGATCTTGTATCAAACAAAATTATTGAATTTCTTTAATATCTATAGATTTTCTTGGTTGACTAACAAAGACAATAAATAGCAACTCCAAATAACTGGAATATTTTTCCTTTTAATGAGACTTACATCTTATTTTTCCTTAATTTTTGGTGTTGGATAATACCTCAAGTCCAGGTTGAACAGTATGGTTGATAGAAGCCTTTCTATAGGAAAATTCCTGTCTTATGCCTTGTCTTAATGCTTCTAAATTTTACCAGAAAGCATGATCTTTAATGCACATGGTTGGTAGATAACCCTTATCTTACTGAATCAATTAATTTTCAGTCCTTCTGTCCATAAAAAAGTGTTGGATTTTTGTTTGGGGCTAAGTTACTACAAAAACTTTATCAAGTTGTTTCAAATGTTGAGAATTAATGTTTATATGCATAAAAAAGAAACATGGAACTTGGGAGCCACTGGGATATATTCAGAAACCTGGCAAGAGAGCAAGTGAAGCCAGGCTTAGGCTTTAAAAAAGTGGATGTCTTTCTGAGGACTTAAGAAGAGAAGAGTAGAAAGAGAAAGATGGTAACCCCAGGGTCTTATTAATGTTTTAAATGTGAAATTTTAAGAAATAAGTTTCTGTATGCATAAGATGACTTTGTAATTTCTTTTTTAATCAGTTCCTGTGGTGATTGTGCTATCAGAATTTCTAACTACTAAGTACCTGTGCATTTCAGCCATTCCATATTATTTTATGCAATTCTAATTCCAGCCTTGGCTTCTTATTTTGTTTTGGTTTTTGCTTTTTGGTTTTTGTTTGTTTGGGGGGGTTCCAAATAACCATGTACATACCTCCTAATTTTATAGTGTTGTTATTTTGCCATGTTTGCCTCGTATGTTTATAATGAAATAATTATTACTGATAAAGTTAAAATTATTGAGGTGCTAATTATTTTCTATTGAAAATTAATAATTATTATTTAGATTTACCAACATGATTTACTAGTTTCTTTGCTCACCTTCTATTCTTACATTCCACTCCATCATTCTATCTTCATGTGTCTTCTTACCAAGGTATACATTTTAAGAATTCTTTCAGCTATGGCCTGGGTGGGAAATCTTAGTTGTGTATTTCTGCAAATATTTAAATTATACCTCCAAATTGGTAATATTTTATCTGAGTCTGGGATTCTGAAATAAATACTATGTCTATACTCTCTCACTACTTTAAATATATA
Organism: Perodicticus potto; assembly: GCA_963574655.1. Classification (NCBI taxonomy): domain Eukaryota; kingdom Metazoa; phylum Chordata; class Mammalia; order Primates; family Lorisidae; genus Perodicticus; species Perodicticus potto. The sequence continues at coordinate 9,498 of CAUYRH010155653.1, read as the reverse complement.
TATACATATATATATTTATATATATGTATATATATATATTTTTTTTTTTTGAGACAGAGTCTCACTACATTGCCCTTGGTAGAATGCCATTGCATCACAGCTCACAGCAACCTCAAACTCTTGGGCCTAAGCGATTCTCCTGCCTCAGCCTCCCAAGTAGCTGGGATTACAGGTGCCTGCCACAGTGCTCCTATTTTTCTGTTACAGTTGTCACTGCTGCTCAGCTGGCCCAGGCTGGGTTCGAACACGCCAGCTTCAGTGTACATGGCTGGCACTGTAACCACTGTGCTATGGGTGCTGAGTCATACTTTAAATATATTAATATATTATTTTCCATGCTATTGTTGTTGCAGTTGCAAGTCTGTCGTTTGTATTGCCATTTGCTTTTTCAGGATTAGGCTGCTTACATTAGTATTTTTCTTGATTTTGATGTATCATAGTTTCAACCTGACATGTTTAAGTGGTAGATTTCTGCCAGCTGCAACTCAGTGAGCTTTCTAAATCTTGAAAGTCAATTCTTTCTTAGAATCTTAAAAAGGAAAGGAAAAGAGTCACTATCTCTTGGACCTTTGAACCTTTTTCCAATCTCCTGGTAGAAAAAAGTAGTGCTACTTCATCAATGCCCTTCCCCATGTCTCTTAATATCTATAATATATTTTCATACTTTTTATCACTGCACACTTTGTCTCTTCCAATTCACTGATTCTATCATTGTCTGTTTTCAGAATTCTATTTATGTCCTTTATAAGACTGTTCATTTCAAATATTGCCATCTTCATTTTAAAGACTTCTGATTACTTGGTTTTTTATCTACATGCTCTTATTTCACAACTTTTGGTCAATGCTACCTAAACTTTTTGTTTAATAGATTTGTCTCCTCCTAAAAGAATTTAAACATTCATATTTTTAATTTTATATTAATTAGCTCAATAATTATATTTCCCCAGGCATTAAAATCTCCAATTATTTGGTAGCATTTAATAGCATTGATTTCCTCCTGGGTTAAAAAATTTGTTGTGTAGATGCATTTTGAATGAAAATTCATTTTCGGTCCCATATTTGAATTTTGCATTTGCCTCTTCTTGGTTCTCCAGGATCTAAACCTTACAGGCAAATATTAAGAAGCTCATATAATTTTAAGCTCAAAAATCAGTTCTCTTCCTTAAGCAATCACACATGGATGACCCAATTTCCATTTTCAAAGCAGTAGTGATGCTGGGCTGAAGTGTCCATATCCCTATCGGGAATACTGGGAGTATTAGCTGCTGACTCAGCTTAGGGCTCTCCAGGAATTACCCACGGCAACTGTGGAGGTGCACTCCACAGACTATTCAAATAGGGGTATACAAGCCCAGCCCACTGGCTTCAAGTGAAGACAACTCTGAAGAAGTCCAATTGTAGGACTGTCAGCGAGTTGGCTGAAGCCTTTGTTGCAACTGCATCCCATTCCACTCACCACCTGCCCAGTTATATTTTTTGTGTTCCACCAAACTCCTGAATGCAAATCTTCATCTCAAAAGTCTTTCCAAACCAGTTTAAGATAACTGGTGCTAGGAGTTGCCCTAGGAAGCAGCCACTAAAATGGATTTCAGAGCTGAATCATGGAGCATGGATAGCCAAAGGCATGCTACATCAAAGGAGGTAAGATCTTAATGTTGAACTAATTGGGACACTGTTAGAAGGAAATGCACTGCCCTTGACAACATCCCAGGCATTTGAGAAATGTGGGACACAAAGTAATTATAAGAAGTAATATTTATAAATAATGCGGAAGGGCTATGTGATAAGGTATTTGAGAAAGAGAATGAAAGACAGAGTGTGATATTAACTACTAGTAAAACCTAAATATAAGATCCAGACAGTCTTCTTGGCAGTATACAAATAGGCCTTCATCTCCTGGAACTAAAGAGGGACAAAAAACAACCAAGGATTTGGCCCAAGATTTGCTGCAGGGATACAGGAATGCCATAAAAGGTTGAATTCTCAAAGTAGACAAGTCTATAAAGGTAAGGTCACAGGCCTGATTGGGCCTTGAGACACTGGATAAAGATAAGAGAGTATACACACACACACACACACACACACACATATATTTTAATATCTAGGCTCACCAAACCCTCTCAATCCTCTGGGCCTACAGAAGTGGCCGTCTCCTCTCTATTAAAGGTTGGCACTCCTCCTTTGCATGAGATGATGCAGAGAACTCCGCCTAGCAAGACCACCTCAAGATCTACCCTCACCTCCTCTCTTCACCACAAGGCCAGTAACTAAAGTGAAACACAATATAACCAGAGAAATACTAGGCTGTGCATAAGAAAATGGACTATATATACTCTGAAAGAGCTGCAGGATTCACCCAACATACCCCAGCAAGAGTCAAGTATAGTGCTGAATGTCAACTTGGGAAAAGGGAAATTTATCAATTTAGAAGCACTCTCTCAAGATACACTAAAGACCCAAATCCTTGGTGAAATTATGCCATTTAGAGAGTTAGGCACAAGAATAAGAGTACATAAAAGCAGCCATTCTTCCTGGAAGAAGAGAGGATTTAGACTTAGATGGTCAGTGGTCAGTAAAATGTGATGCTTTTGCATGTGTCAGAGGCCCCAATCTGACAGTGTGCACCCCATGGCAGGTGCAAAACCAGAAAGCACACTCTGGTAGAAGGAAATGCACTGCCCTTGACAATAAAACTCCAAGGACAAAAAAATCAAAACAGGGGAACCTTATCTGGTTTTATAGATGACCAACAGCAAAGTTTTCCAAATGGATGCTGGCCGTTGGGAACTGCAAAGCCAGCTGACTGTGAGGCCGGCCCAGACAACAGGCTTACAGGGCCTAGGACTGTGTTCTCCCCTGTGATTTTCTATCTTATGACAACCAACACTTCTGAACAGCATGACACAACATGGAAACACAAAACAAAGCAAAAGGGGATGAAAAGAAATGACTTGATTTCACCAGTGATGCCAAAAGAATGAAACTGATAAGAAATTTTGATACCAAACTGAGGAGAAAAAGACAAGGATCTCAACACAGGGAGAGTTCAGACCTGCTGCTGACTTACCACACTGGGCTGTGGGGACCATATCTTATTGGGGCCTCCAGGAAAACTGCAAATAAACAAAGACCACTCAAATGAGAAAAAGCAGAGGCTGTTTATTTAGAGCTTGATGTAACAATGGAATAAGCCCCATAATTTGTATTTGACAGAGACTCATAGGCAGGCAGGGGAGTAGGAAGGAATTATATTAAAAAATGGAATGGCATCAGGTATGTCTGATTGGAAGTTGTTGTTTTAGAGAAGCTAGAAGTAGGCTAACTAGAAGTGGGGCATCCTATGTGATTGGTTAGTTATCCTATGTGATTAGTTAGTTATTTGGCTTTTTCTGGTCCCGAGGTCCTGAGTTGAAAGTGGAGGTAAAAATAAGAAAAGCTTGCAGGTGTCAAGTCTTGAAAACATTCTCTCCTGATAGCCTAAAAACTACCCAAAACTTATCCTACACACTTCACAAAAAACAACTGTTAGTATTTTGGAATCTAAACTGGATATTACAGATAATGGATGCCAAATTTTTCTGAGATTGAAATGTCTGTTTATGAATTGACTAAGTCCTCAGTAAGAAACCCTCTCCTCAGGAAATCAAATGTGAACAAGTTTTCTGCAAACTAAAGGTTCAAAAGCCTCTTTCTCTAGGTATCCCTAACTACAAAAAGCTCTTGTGTATCTGTGCAAAAGGAATTGAACAATCCCTTGGGTTTGAACTTAACTTGATGAAAACCACCAAAAACTCATTGCAACCAAGATGTCCTTCAATAAGTGAATGGATAAGCAGACTGTGGTACATCCATACAATGGCATATTATGCAGTCATAAAAATAAACTAGCCAACAATGAAAAGATATGGGAAAGTCTTAAATGCATATTACTAACTGTAATAAGTATATCAGAATAATGCAAGATGTTAAGAGTAGGGAAAACTATGGGGAGGGGGGTGGTATATAGGAACTCTGCTGTTTTGCTCAATTTTCTCTAAACCTAAAACTGTCCTAAAAATAAATCTGTTAGTTTTTTTTAAGTAAAGAAGAAAAAAAGATCCTTTAGAGAAGTTAACTTCATGGGTATTGTCTTTTTCAATGCTTACATTAAAAGTGAGATTGATGTCCTCACAGCATAAAGGAAAGGGGACTTGTTAATCAACAATAAATGAGGACTTTGTTAGAAGTCTATTCAAGGTAAGTTCTATGCATCACTAAAATGGCCAGTTCAGTGTTCAGTGTGCCTTGCTAATGAAATCAGGAACCATTTATCCTAACTTCTTCTACTATCCTGAGCTCTCAAAAACAGGAAAAAACAAACAGAAACATAACTTCCTATAGCTTCACCCTTGACTCCACTGGAAAGGCTGAGCCTCCTTGTCTTAAGGCAATGGGTATCTTAATAAATGCAAAACTTATTGAAGCATCTGCTAAGCTAATCCAGCCTCCCCACTTGACTTCAGGGCTCCTCATGTAGTACAGACATCATGACTCACAGAACATACAATACCTTTTCAGCCAACTAATTAATACCTTATGAGATTCTATTACTCACTCCCTATCACATTACCATTCACCACTGCATCACTAAATCTGCCACCCTCCTGCCTCTTCCAAAAGAAGGGAAGCCTCAAGAGCATCTTCCCTTTATTATGTAACTCTCTGTACCTCACTCAGACTTAATAAAAAACTCCTTTTGGGAACCCTAGTATCATTTGTTGATGTTTCATATCTCAAAACCAAAACTGGAGGTTATGAAGGAGGATAACCTTCATAGGAGGATATGTAGTAACTTATCTAAGCTGTGTTTGGATAAAATCAGCCCAGATGGCAGAATTTATTGCATTTACTACAACTTGCCAAGCGGCCCAAGACCACAGAGTAAACACATACACAAACAGCAGGTGAGCTTTCACCAGAGTAGTATACGACTTCGGGATGATTTGGAAACAAGGAAGATTTCCTGCCCCTGCTGGAATCTCCATCAAAAATGGACAAGTTCAGGAATTTTAGATGCACTCCTACTTTCTAGAGAGGTGGCTACTATAAAGCCCAAGCAAAAATGGATAAGAGGAAAATGCGTTAGCAGATCATTGTGCCAAACAAGCAGCCTTCACCAAAGTTATGATCCTTTCTAAACCCTCCAAGAATAAATCACTAGAGACAATCAAGAAGGTCATGATATAACATCATCAATTTTGAAAAGGAAGAATGGAAAAAAAAAATCTACTTATATCTTTCACTCAGATAATCTCTAGTGCTCTCCATACAGCCAATTGGTGGCACCAGATGATTTCAAATGGGTATGAGCTAAATTTCTCCATGAAACTATTTATCCTGGTATAGACAAATAGGTTACTATCTTAAATCAACAATGATGTGGAAATCTTCAAAATAACAACTGATTTCAACAGGATCAAAAATAATAAAACAATCAGGAATAAATTTAACAAGGTGGCAAAAGACTCTAACACTGAAAACTATAAAACTACAAGATATTGCTGAATTAAATTAAATAAGGCACAAATAAAAAGACATACCACATTTATTGATTGGAAGAATTAATATTGTTTTTTTTGTTTGTTTGGTTGGTTTTTTTTTTGAGACAGAGTTTCAAGCTGTCACCCTGGGTAGAGGGCTGTGGCTTCACACAGCTCACAGCAACCTCCAGCTCCTGGGTTTAGGCGATTCTCCTGCCTCAGCCTCCCGAGTAGCTGGGACTACAGGCACCCTCCACAACACCTAGCTATTTTTCTGTTTTGCAGTTTGGCCGAGGCCAGGTTTGAACCCACCACCTTCGGTACATGGGGCTGGCGCCCTACTCACTGAGCCAAAGGCGCTGCCCAAGAATTAATACTGTTAAGATGACAATACTACCCAAAGCGATCCACGTGTTTATTACAATCCCTATCAAAATTCCAACAATGTTTTTTTGGAGAAATAGAAAAATCCATCCTAAAATTTATATGGACTCTTAAAGGACCATGAATAATGAAAACAGTCTTGAAAAAGAACACATTTGGAAGACTCACTCTTCTTGATTTCAAAACTGACTACAAAGCTACACTAATCAAAACAGTGTGGCAATGGTGTAAAGACAGTTATATATGTAAGACCAGTAGAAAAGAATAAAATTCCCAGAAGTAAACCCTCACATATATGTTCTAATGATTTTCAGCAAGGGTGCCAAAACTAAGGAAGGGGAAAGGATAGTCTTTTCAATAAATTTTGTTAAGAAAGTTTGATATCCACATAGAAAAGAATGAAATTGAACTCTTACCTCATAACTTAGACAAAAATTAACTAAAAATGGATCAAAGGCCTAAATGTAAGAGGTAAGAATATAAAATTCTTACAATAACATGGGGCAAAACTTCATGATATTGGATTTGGCAACAATTTCTTGGATATGACACCAAAGACACAGGCAACAGAAGAAAATATAAACAAGTTGGACTTCATAAAACGTATTAAAATTTGTGCATCAAAAGACAGTATCAACGGAATAAGAAGGCAACCCACAGAATGGGAGGAAATGTTTGCATAAACATAAGACCTAAATCTACAATCTCTTAGAAGAAAACAGAAGAAACCCTTCAGGCCATTATATTAGGCTTTTTCTTGGATATGACACCAAAAGAACAGACAACAAAAGTAAAATAAATTAAACTGCATTAAAATTTAAAACTTGGGTACACAATCAAAAGAATAAAAAGATAACCTACAGAATGGGAGAAAATATTTCAAAATAATATATCTGACAAAAGGTTAATATCTAGTGTATATTATATAAAGAACTCCTTACAATTCAACAACACAAAATAACCCAATTAAAATGGGAAAAGGGCTTGGCGCCTGTGGCTCAATGGGCTAAGGTGCCAGCCACATACACCTGAGCTGGCGGGTTCGAATTCAGCCCCTGGGGCCTGCCAAACAACTGCAACCAAAAAAATGGCCAGGTGTTGGGTGGCCAGGAGTAGGGTGCCGGCCCCATATACCAAGGGTGGTGAGTTCAAACCCGGCCCCGGCCGAACTGCATCAAAAATTAGCCGGGCATTGTGGCGGGCACCTGTAGTCCTAGCTACTTGGGAGGCTGAGGCAAGAGAATCGCCTAAGCCCGAAAGCTGGAGGTTGCTGTGAGCTGTGACTCCACAGCACTCTACCAAGGGCAATAGAGTGAGATTCTGCCTCTACAAAAAAAAAAAAAAAAAAAAGGAAAAGATCTTGAAATGACATTTCTCCAATGAAAATATACAAGTGGCCAATAAGCATAAGAAAAGATTCTTAACATCATTAATCATTAGGATCAAATCCACAATGCAATGTCACCTCACACTCATTAGGAAGGCTGCTATGAAAAAAAAGAAAAGAAAAGAACAAGTGTGATAATTAGGATATGGAGAAACTAAAATCCTTAAGCCCTGGTGGTGAGAATGTAAAATGGTAGCACCACCATGAAAAACAATATGACATTTCCTCAAAAAATTAAAAATAGAATTACCATATGATCCAGCAATACTAATTCTAGGTATACATCCAAAATAATTGCAAGCATGTATATCCACGTCCACACCTGCATTATTCACAATAGCCAGAAGGGTAAAGCAATCCAAGTGGCCATCAGAGAATGAATGGATAAACAAAATATAGTATTTGCATAAAACAAAATATCTTTTAAAAAAAATTCTTATGCATGCTATAACATAGATAAACCATAGAATATTATGCTAAGTGAAATTAACCAATCACAAAAAGACAAATACTACAGGATTTCATTTATATGAAGTATCTAGAGTCAAACTTATAAAAACAGAAAGTAGAATAGTGATTTCCCAGGACTGGGAAGAGAAGGATAAGGGAAGTTGTTGTTTTAAAGAATATAGAGCTGGCTCGGCGCCTGTGGCTCAACGGGCTAAGGCGCCAGCCACGAACACCTGAGCTGGCAGGTTCAAATCCAGCCCGGGCCCGCCAAACAACAATGACGGCTGCAACCAAAAAATGGCCGGGTGTTGTGGCAGGCACCTGTAGTCCCAGCTAATTGGGAGGCAGAAGCAGGAGACTCCCTTGAGCCCAGGAGCTGGAGGTTGCTGTGAGATGTGATGCCACAGCACTCTATCCAGGGTGACAGCTTGAGGCTCTGTCTCAAAAAAAAAAAAAAAAAAAAAGAATATAGAGCTCTGGTTCTGAGCAGCACCTGTGGCTCAGTAAGTAGTGAGGGTGGTGGGTTCAAACCTGGCCCCAGCCAAACTGCAAAACAAAAAAATAGCCGGGTATTCTGGCAGGCACCTGTAATCCCAGCTATTCGGGAGGCTGAGGCAAGAGAATCGCTTAAGCCCAAGAGTTGGAGGTTACTGTGAGCTGTGTGATGCTCACTTGGCACTCCACCAAGGGCGATAAAATGAGACTCCATTTCTACAAAAAATAAATTAATTAATAAAATAAAATAAAATAAATAATATAGAGCTCTAATTTTGCAAAAAAGTTCTGGAGACTGGTTGCACAACAAGGTGAAAAAAACTTAAAAATGCTTAAGGTGGGAAGTTTGACATTATATATATTTTACTACAGTTTTTTAAGGTTATTTCTGGGTCATGTGTTACCTGTCAACACAATCTTGGAAAAAGTGTAGAGAAATGGCCAGAAACTGAAGCCTCAAGGGCACTTTGAACACCTTCAGGTAGATTTTATCAATCTATATATATTTGAGGGGTTTAATATATTTTTAGGGTTTCCATATATTTTTGTTTTTGCGTGTCTATTCAGGATATGTTGAATCATTTCCAAACCAAAAGGTTACATCTCTTACAGTCATTAAAAAGCTGATTGATATTATGCTTCCAACATGGAGCATATCAACTTTATATCAAGTGACCAAAGTGCATACTTTATGGGAACCATTATAAAAAGGAATTCTGTAAAGTTACCCCCTACTCAAAAACTACACTGTCCTCACTACCCACAATCTCTCAGAAAGGTTAACAGCACTAGCTAGGCTTGGCATGGTGGCTCACACCTGTAATCCCAGCACTTTGGGAGGCCAAGGTGTTAAGATCTTTTGAAGTCAGGCGTTAAAGACCAGCCTAGGCAACATAGCAAGACCTCATTTCTACAAAAACATTTAAAAATTAGTCAAGCATAGTAGCACACACCTATAGTCCCAGGTACTTGGGAAGCTGAGGCAGGAGGATCACTTGAGGCCAGGAGTTCAAGGTTACAGCGAGCTATGATTGTACGTTGTGCTGCAGTCCAGCCTGGTTGACAGAGCAAGACTCTGCCTCTTTTTTTTTTTGAGACAGAGCCTCAAGCTGTCACCCTGGATAGAGTGCTATGGCATCACAGCTCACAGCAACCTCCAATTCCTGGGCTCAAGCGAGTCTCTTGCCTCCGCCTCCCAAGTAGCTGGGACTGCAGGTGCCCGCAACAATGCCCGGCCATTTTTTGGTTGCAGCCATCATTGTT